>CM074454.1:10057739-10240239 GCA_037101425.1 Elopichthys bambusa | reverse complement strand
AAAAGACATTGCCTTGTGTTTGTTTACAGTGCACATTTAACGTGTTTGTTCAATTAATTTGTTCACAGCAGCCATGCCTATTCTGTACTCTGTATTTATATTGTAAATAAATGAATATCAAATTTTACATGCAAACATTCTGTCATTCATAATAATGCAAATAATATGCATTTTAAGTGATAAATGATTGTTTCTAAATAAATAATTATATATAATAATATACTACACTTAAAAATCCAAATGACTTTCTCACAACAGGGTTTTATTGGTAAATGTTCACTGACGTAAGCATACGTCGCTTCCTCGACACAAAATTACGTTCAGACCGGAGCAATCGATCCAGAGCAGCAGCTTTGAACTCCTTCACCTCCTTCTCTTCACAGGCTTGGGACTGTTCTGTTGAATTAGCTCGTGTTTAATCTCCCTTTCACCATGGCAACGTCAGTGAAGCTGAATACCGGGGTAAATATGCCCCTCGTCGGGCTGGGCACGTGGAAGGTATGGAATGGTGTGGTTAATTTTTTGTGAGCGTGTTACATTACCTAAGTGCATTCATTTAGCTGGCACGTTGCACGGGGAATTCATGCCAAGAAAGTTTTTTAAATGCATGCAACAGTGAAATATTAATCTAAAAACAGACACTAACATTAATAGGATTTCAAAAAGTCCGAAATGAATCGTCAAATGGGGCGTATTTCGGAGGAAAGAAGTTGCCTATGCGGTTATGAAAAGTTCGATTGTTTAACCATGGTCAGTAAACTGTATTAAGCAATCTTCAAAATATGAATGTTTTGTCTAGAGAATGTAGTTTGGTCACCGTGAGTAAGCAAGTTCACCTCAGTTCTGTGCGTGGGTTTTTAACTGATAACATTCCGTAAGTCCTTTGTTTTGGTAGTTAAGATCAGATATTGTGAGGAGAATTTATATTAAAGTGACTAAGAAACGAAGAGCTTTGTTCTCCATAGGTGGAGTCATGTTAGAAAACAATATAATACACAATCAGCAGTTTTAGTCTTTGTGCAGTTCTTTTTCTTTTGTTTTACACTTTCTTCCTTTTCTTTACTTTTTGCTTCTTTCCATTTTTTTGTGCTTTTTTCTGTCTGTTCCTTTCATTTTCCCTTTTCTGTTTTCCTTTCCGTTCTATTTTTTTCCTTGCCTTTTTGATGTCTATCAATATTCTGTTGTATTCCCTCCAGTCTCCTCCAGGTAAAGTGACAGAGGCTGTGAAGGCGGCCATTGCTGCGGGCTACAGACACATCGATGGCGCCTTAGTGTACAACAATGAAACGGAGGTTGGAGAGGGAATTCAGGCCATGATAAAAGATGGTGTGGTAAAAAGAGAAGAACTGTTTGTGGTCAGCAAGGTATGTCAAGCTGCACCATTTATCTAAAAAATGTGATTGACAAATAGAAGGTTAAGTGCTGATTTAGTAGCTTTATGATAAAGCATACACTGCATGTATTTTTGTTTTACAGCTCTGGTGCACCTTTCACGAGAAGGCCTTAGTCAAGAAAGCTTGTCAGAAGACTTTAAGTGACCTAAAACTGGACTACCTGGATCTTTACCTGGTTCACTGGCCAATGGGCTTTAAGGTGATTTATTAGAAATATCTGTATATATGAAATCCCTTCTCTAAAGTCCTTTTTGTCACTTATTCATGGCTAGCATTCAGTTTTGATCTCCAATTCTCCATAATGAAAGCTAAGATCTCACTGCAACACCATTCAGAAATGCATTGTCATCATTGCTTTTCAGTCTGGGTCAGATCTGTTTCCACTGGACAGTGAAGGGTTAACCATCAGTGATGACACCAATTTCTTGGACACTTGGGAGGTAAGAAGACATGCATTTGATTTAGCCTGTTTGATTTTAAAGTTACCATTCACATTAATTTGTACGAATGAATCTGTTTTACATATACTGCATCATTATAATACCTGCTTACATTGCAGTTCCAGTGTACATTGGCTAATCTTTATAGCTCTATTTAACTAATTATAATTATAGCATAACATTTGTGCTGTAGGCCATGGAGGAGTTGGTGGATGCTGGGTTGGTCAAGGCCATTGGCATCTCCAACTTTAATCGAGAACAAATCGAAGCCATCCTGAATAAACCAGGACTCAAGTACAAACCTGCCAACAATCAGGTAGGTACCAGTACTCTTTAAAGGGCGTCAGTGTGGTTTAATTTGACATTTGTAGATGGACCAAAAAGGTCAACATTTATCCAAAGATCAGCATTTTGCCTCCAGCAACTGTGTAATGCAATTGCTCCTTTAATTTCCTGCTACTTGTCCAGAACAGGCACAATTATTTGTGTGGATATGGTCTTAAAATATCATTAGGACACTGCTTGCTTTGTGTTTGGCGGTTGGCAGGCATAATGTTTATTTTAGGGCAGGCTTTTTATTACAGGGAAGACTGCACTTTTTGTATCAATAATACAATATTGAATGTATGTATGCACACAATAAGGGCATTGGATTAGATGATTAATTTAAATGTTAGTATATAGTAGTTAAAGACACCAAAAATGGTACTAATCCCAAAGTTTTGAATGATAATGTGTCTGTGCTTATTTAATACAGTTAATTTTTATAGAATTTTATAGAAATTCATTTTTTTTCCTCTTCAGGTCGAGTGCCATCCATATCTGACTCAGGAGAAGCTGATTAGCTTTTGTCAGTCCAAAGGCATCACAGTCACTGCATACAGTCCTCTGGGTTCTCCAGACAGACCATGGTAGGCAGCCGTTCCCACGTGTTGAAGCTTTATTGCATATGACATTTATTTGCTGTGAAGGTTTAAGGTGCAGTCGTTAATTGGTTAAATGAATATAACATTGGACTTTGTCTTAAACTTAGGGCTAAACCTGAAGATCCCTCACTGCTTGATGACCCAAACATTAAGGCCATTGCAGAGAAGCACAAAAAGACAACCGCCCAGGTAAGGAGACTGCCGTCTTAGTTAGTCATAGCTTGTTATTGATTCATAGAATAATGTCAATTTGGTATCAATGTACAGGTCCTCATCCGCTTTCACATTCAGAGGAATGTTATCGTCATCCCCAAGTCTATCACACCTCAGCGTATTCAAGAGAACTTCCAAGTAAGTTTATCATCAGGACAAGTCGTTAGTGTTTTTGAATCACAGTGCTCCTTGTATTTTTATATTTTTGTCTATATCCACAGGTTTTTGATTTTGAACTGAGTGAGGATGATATGAAGACCATTTTGGGCTTCAACAAGAACTTCAGGGCTTGTCCAATGCATTGGTGAGTATGTTTCGCAAGCTTCCCAAGGTCATGATCAAACGGGAAATATCAGGAAATGCTATGGAAGTCTCAGAAATGTAGTCAATATGAATTGTTTCTGAAATATTTAATAAACTAGAAATTGCTGTTATGGAGTACAATCTATATAAAATTATTTTAAAAATCAGTATCCAGTAAAAGGGATGGGAACCCTCGTTTTACTCTATATGAAAAGGAAAAAAACTATTATTATTAATTGATCATTTAACTTAAAATTTGATTCTCTCTACAGGGGTGTGAAGCACAAAGACTACCCGTTTAACGCTGAGTATTAAAACATGCTGTTTGATGAAAATAAGTTTATCTGTTCCTGAGAAGGCTGTGTGAAAAAGCTCTTCATATTGCATTACGAAACTTGTTAGTGAGAAACTGTTACTGAAAAATGTTCTTACAGTTCATCCCTGATATGTGATTTGTAGTATTGGAATTTAAAGCAAGTCTTACTATGGCAGCACCCATGCTTCTAATGAATGCTCTTTGTTTGACTATATACATGGAGGGTATATTTGTTAATGCATTGACAATTTTGAGCTGTTACTACTTTGGTGAAATGTAAAATGTAAAAAGGCTTTGATAAGTATATGCACTAGTAACTTCTTTTTATTTGAACAATGTCACAAATTTTGCACAATTGGGAAGATGACAAGAGATAGTATTGGTCCTAAGGATATTTTTTTATATGAATTAATACACACTCCTTGTTTTCAAAATGACAACAAAAGCACTTCCAGTTTTCAAGAGCAGCTCTTGTTTATGGTGTTGATGTATGCTTTAAACATCCAAATAAAGCTCTGTGTCAAACAGCTCTCTGGCTTATGTTTCTCATGTCTTTAACAACGCACTTGATCTTTACATTTAACCACATTTAGTCCCTTAAATGACTGTATTACACTTGAATAAATGCTGATAATGTGGTTTTGCTCATAACCTTTTATATTACTTCATTTACATGCTTCATTTATCTCCAATGGGAAATGCAGGAGTCATCTTTAAAATCAAATTGCAGTTAATATCCAGCAAACCGCTTTAGTATTCTGCATTCAGTGGATAATCCTTATGCTTGGAAGCCCTGCAATAAAAAGGCAAAGGTGGCCATTAGTTAATACTACACAAAGGGATACAAAGTCCACTGCAAATTTGCATAACAATGTCTCACCATTCCAGCATAAAAGCCCTCCAGTTTCTGTTAAAACTTAGTATAGTGTTCATCTCGTCTTTACTCAGCTCAAAATCAAAGACCTACAAGAATAAAAGAACTAAATCTTGATAATAGTAAGTATATGTTGACCATCATTAAAAAAAACTGATTTGGTTATTTTTGTATATCAGTACTGGTGCAACATGTGGAACACATGGATGTACATGGTTTAATAATAATGAAAGTACCATGAAATTCTCTCTGATTCTGGTAGGGTTTACAGATTTGGGAATGACCACAACATTCCTCTGCATGTGGAACCGGATTAGGACCTAGAAAGAATGTTTAGCATGTCTTATGATGGAGGAAGACATTTGTAAAAGTGTAAACTTGTACTTCAAGGTTGATTGGTACATAACATGAATTAACATGAATAAAACACCTACCTGTGCTGTGGTTTTACCATGCTTATCTGCAATGGCCTTGATCTTTAGGTCCTCCAGCAGTGATGGCTCATCTGCCTTTGCCCTAAAGAAAGTCAAATCTATATGTAGTAATGTATAGGCCAAATTCCCATAACGTATTTTATATAGATGTTAGGAAAAGTTACTTTTAAAAGTAATGCGTTACAATATTGCATAACTAATTTTGTTACTTTTTATGGAAAGTAACACATTACATTACTTTTGCGTTACTTTTCCTCACCTGGCTTAGGCTCGCTCATTTCCAGACCTTGTAGGTGATTTTTTTATTAAGAAATTTTTATCTCAAGTGTTTAATGCAGAAATGCATTAAAAGTAATGCATTACTTTACTTGTTCAAAAAAGTAATCTGATTACGTAATCCAAGTTACCAGTACTTGTAATGTTACCTCCATGTCTCTCTCTTTTGTGAGGTCAGGCAGTGATGTTGGCGAGAAGGCCTGGCTCACAGTCTCCGCTCTAATTCATCCCAAATGTGTTCTATTGGGTTGAGGTCAGGACTCTGTGCAGGCCAGTCAAGTTCCTCCACACCAAACTCGCTCATCCATGTCTTCATGGACCTTTGTGCACTGGTGTGCAGTCATGTTGGAACAGGAAGGGGCCATCCCCAAACTGTTCCCACAAAGTTGGGAGCATGAAAATGTCCAAAATATCTTGGTATGCTGAAGCATTAAGAGTTCCTTTCACTGAAACTAAGGGGCCAAGCCCAACCCCTGAAAAACAACCCCACACCATAATCCCCCCTCCACCAAACTTTACACTTCACACAATGTAGTCAGGCAAGTACCGTTCTCCTAGCAAGCGCCAGACCTAGACTAGTCCATCGGATTACCAGACAGAGAAGCGTGATTTGTCACTCTAGAGAACATGTCTCCACTGCTCTAGAGTCCAGTGGCGGCGTGCTTTACACCACTGCATCCGGCCATGGAAACCCATTTCATGAAGCTCTCTACGCACTGTTCTTGAGCTAATCTGAAGGCCACACGAAGTTTGGAGGTCTGCAGCTATTGACTCTTCAGAAAGTAGGAGACTTCTGCGCACTGTGTGCCTCAGCATGCGCCGACCCCGCTCTGATTTTACATGGCCTACCACTTCGTGGCTGAGTTGCTGTTGTTCCCAGTTGCTTCCACTTTGTTATGATACCACTAACAGTTGACTGTGGAATATTTAGTAGTGAGGAAATTTTATGAATGGACTTATTGCACAGGTGGCAACCTATCACGGTACCACGCTTGAATTCACTGAGCTCCTGAGAGCGACCCATTCTTTCACAAATGTTTGTAGAAACAGTCTGCATGCCTAGGTGCTTCACTTTATACACCTGTGGCCACGGAAGTGATTGGAACACCTGAATTCAATGATTCAGAGGGGTGTCCCAATACTTTTGGCAATATAGTATGTGTGTGTATATATATATATATATAAAAAGATATATATATATTAGTTGAAGAAAGTACTTACCATGGTCTGGTTGGAGAACCCAGAGGACTGTATGCAGTGACTGTGATGCCTTTGGACTGACAATAGTTAATCAGCTTCTCCTGAGTCAGATATGGATGGCACTCGATCTGGAGGTGAAAAGCAATTTTTTAAAAGATTTTGGCATTTGTGAACAACAAAGTCTGTCTTAATCTGTTTTAAATTCTTTAGATTTATTGCAACCGACACAGTACCTGGTTGTTGGCAGGTTTGTACTTGAGTCCTGGTTTATTCAGGATTGTCTCAATCTGATCCCGGTTGAAGTTGGAGATACCGATGGCCTTGACCAACCCAGCATCTACTAACTCCTCCATTGCCTTTGTGAGAACAAAATAACACCAATGTAACCAGCAATTTTTCTATTATCAACTATCAAATGTGAGTCTGAGTAACAGGAATCTCAAATTAATTTTGCTTTTATTCTACTGCTTATTACCTCCCATGTTTCCAGAAAGTTGCTGTTGTCTGGAATTACATGGCCATCCTTATCGACTGGGAAAAGCTCCTTTCCAGGCTGCCAATTTGAATACACAAATCAGCATAAATAAAAATAAATATAGCATAATATAAATAAATGATATATAATATAAGCAATTCTTAATTATTACT
The DNA here is from genome assembly GCA_037101425.1 of Elopichthys bambusa. NCBI lineage: Eukaryota > Metazoa > Chordata > Actinopteri > Cypriniformes > Xenocyprididae > Elopichthys > Elopichthys bambusa. The sequence continues at coordinate 10,233,215 of CM074454.1, read as the reverse complement.
ACCTTAGTGCCCATAGGAAAGTGCATCAGGTAGAGATCAACGTAGTCCATTTTAAGGTCACTTAGGGTCTTTTCACAGGCTCCTCTTACCAAGTGTTTTTCATGGTAAGTACACCACAGCTTCAAAAGATTTTGCATTTGATTATGGCCAAAGTTTCTTTCAAATAATGTATTTGTTAATCTTTTTTCTATAAGTTTTATTGTTCAAAACCATAAACCAAAATCATGTTCTGGCCATGACTTGCATTTGGGTAATTATTAATTAGGGCATGACGTAACAGTGAATTATATCACACAACAATAAATGTTATATAAATGCACAACTGTGTATGATCTGTGACGTGCTTTATGCTGTGTGAAATTAAGGCATATGACTGGCCTTATGAGACCGTGTCTCCTGTCATGTGCCTCAGAGACAAATCTTTACATTGAAATGTGCTACTACCTTGCTGACTATGAAAAGTTCCTCTCTCTTCACAACTCCTTGGGTAATCATGACATTTACGGCATCCCCAACTTCATTCTCATTTTCATAGACATGGGCCCCATCAATGTGGCGGTAGCCGGCCAGAATTGCTGCCTTCACAGCCTCTGTGACCTCACCTGGAGGAGACTGGAGCAAAAATTGTAATATTATATTATTTTAAAATCTCTAAAATAAAAAAAAAAAATAAAAAAAAATCAAGTGAAAAGAAAAGCATTAAATAATTAGTCAAAGATTTATTTAAAATAAAAGAATAAACCTCTAGTGTTTAAATGGCAAACAACAATAAAAGCAACAGCAGAAAAACAAACATTTACCAAAATTAATACCATATAAAATAATATTGTACTGCACAAAAAAAAAAAAAAAAAACGTACTCACCCTCCATGTTCCTAGTCCAACAATGGGCATTTTAGCTCCATTACTGAGAGTTACAAATGTCATGATGACTTTTACTATAAAGCACTTATCAGATATAAAATAAAGCACTTGCTAGTCTGCACACTTTCACAGCTTTCTCACTCTGCAGCAGCCTGTTCTTTTGAAGCTTGATTATTACATGGGCATGTATGTGAATTTGATTGGTCAGGTCTGGAAACGCCCCTTTTAGAGGGTGGTGCAGCTTCTCAATCCTAGTATCCTCCTACCATCATTCCAACATCAAGCAGATTTGCTTGTAGTTCACAGAGATTTTTGAAAAATATCATTAATTTAAAGAAAAAAAAAATCAACACAGTTTTGAGATTGTTTCTTTTTGAGATTTTTAAAACATGTAAATGGCATGATATATCATAATAATAATTGTAACAATTACATCTGTGATTGTTATTTTATATACAGTATAACACATTATTTATTTATTTAATTTCATTTTTATTTAATTCAAACAGTTTTGAGATAGCCATTGTATTTTTTATTAAGCTTTTATTTTGAAACTGTATTTCAGTTGTTATCAGGACTGTTTTCACACATACTGTCAACCCTGTAATCCAAAAACATTTATTGACTAGTAATGTAATTGTGAGTGGTCAATCAACCAATTATGTACAACAAAAATGGGTAATTTAACATGCAACTCTTATGATGTGTGTGCACTTCTTGACAGCAGTTAAATAACTACATCATGGATACTGGATTCCCCAAACAAGAAGAGCACTTGGGTGAGAGTTCATAACATATCCGGCAAGTGTTTGTAATCTAGTTTTAAAGTCTAACTGTTAAAAAGAAATAAGAATCACTGATGTCAAACAGCTGAATCACACTGAGGTAGGAAAAGCAGGTGCTCATTTTGTAGAGCTGATCCAAAGACTTATTAAAAATGTGGATGAGAGGGAGCATTTCTTCCAGGTCAGATATAATAAACATTATTGAGATGTTTTTTATTCTTTTTTTGCTATAGTTTTAGTATTCTGTCTGGTTTCTGCAGCATGTGTTTCCATTGGATTTTGGCACTGACTTTGACTGATGTGGCATTTCCTGTATCATCTGGAGCACGTCCTGCCAATCCCTGACCTTCAGCAGGTGGGAAGTCATGGTGAATCAAGAATCCTAGAAATTGTTATCAGGAACTACAATCTATTTTAACTGGTCATATACTTACTGTAAACCTAGTCATTTTATGTTGTGAACATGGAGTTTTTGCAAAGACGACACTAAGGACTTGCACTTATATCATGTTATAATACTATATTGTTACAGTTTTTGGACATTATTTAAATTTGGGTTGTGATTTTTAAATGAAACTAAACTTCTGGTTTTAGACTCTGGCATAAACTGATGTTGCCTGTTTCTAAAGGCTGTAAGGAGATCATTAGTCAGTCAGATCACCTAAAGCCGCTGTTTGAGCACTACAAGAATCTTGGACATCTAGATCCCAGCTGTAAGAATTTTATCAAGTCTGTTTGTCATCAACAATTTTCTGAAGCCAATGACAGTTACAGTAGCTACCGTTTATAATAGTTGTCTTTCCATATTGTGATAACCTCCTCTGCGTTGTCTCTTGTCAGCCCGTGAGTGCAGGAAATTGAATCCTATCCACACTCTCTGGTAAAGCAGGTTGACCTCCATCAGCCGAGCTTAAGTCACGTTCAGATGTTTGACAGACAGACCCTGGAGTCAGTAGTAGGGGCATCTGAATGTAAAGAGACTCAGGTAGCCTGCAAGAGGCTCTGGTTTGGATGATTCTGGGCTAACACTTTCAGAAGACCACAGATCAACAGATGGTGCTGAAAAATCAAACTCTGATATAGAACAGCCAGAGTTCCTGTCTCCTGCTTGCCTACACATTCAGTGCCTGAGGATATTGTTGTACCCAAAACACTTTTGAGCACCTGCAGATCTGCAAAGAAGCCTAAAACCATGTTGAAGATTAAAGTGGTCAACCTTCAAAAGCTGAAGAGAAAACCAGCAACTTCTAAGAAAACATAAGGAGGAAACCTGCATCATCATGCAGAAGTAGACCATGTTACCTCAGAAAATAAGCAAGCTCATCATTTGCTTTATGTTGTGCAAATTCCACATAGTTACTGTGTTAGCAATCATAAGACAGACATATTCTTGAACAGATATATGACTCCTACTGTCTTTATTAAAGCGCACCCACACCGGAGAGCGTCCTTTTCTCTGTCCGGTATCTGAATGTGGCCACAGTTTCTCCGGACTGCGGGAAGTTTTTGTACCCTGGGGCTTTGAAGCAACATCTAAAGAGCCACTTCAAAGAGAAACCATGCCTTTGTGTACACTGTGGGAGGAAGTGCAATACGGAGAACTCTCTGCTCACATTTGGCCAGCCATGGCACAGAGAAAACTTATAAATGCACCCTGTGCAACAAGTCGCTTGCGTTCAAGGCCAGCCTGACCCGCAATAAACTCACACACAGGAGAAAGACCATTCCTTTGTGCAGACTGCCTAAAGGTCTTTTTCTTCTTTCGTTGAGTTGCACTATAGCACACTGGACGCAAACCTTTTCAGTGCCCAGATTGTGTAAAGAGTTTCACGCAGTCCTGCTATATGGCCCTATTCGTATTCCCTCAAGAGCTGCGGATTCACACGGGAGAGAAACCCTTTCAGTGCTTGGACTGCGGAAAAAAATTTCAGCAGTCATATCATCTGAAAGTGCACTTTCAGACTCTTAAAGATCTTAAAGCAGGACATGTAGTGCTTCACTGATAACGTCATAATACTTGGGGGGTGGGGGGGGTCATATAAGATATTAAAAAGGTTACAGTTTTTGAATTTTGTTTCATATATTTTCTCATACAAACAGGAACTTGTAATAATGTGCTTCATGTTGTTTTATATCAATGGTAAAAGTGCAAGTGTATAGATCTTAGTTAAAACAGATGCCTCATTTAATATTTCGTAAATTAAAATTAGGGGTTTTGGGACACATACAGACTGTGGGTGTAGTTTTATCTAAAAGGTTAAAATCCATATTACAGTAACTATAAATGTTTATATTATAACCTTTCTTTCTACATTATATAAAGGTTAAATTACAGAGTAGAGTAGCCCTACTGGAAAAACCAGCTAGACCAACTCAAGCTGTGTTTTGAAACATGGTAGCTGGTCGATGGTAGCAAAACCACACAAAACCAGCTTATAGCTGGGTTGATTTTCTTTTTTGGGTTTGAAGCAGGTTTCTCAGCTTGGTGTAGCAGCTTGGCCTTAGCTGGTTGAGACCTGGTCAAGCTAGTCCACCAGCTCAGCCAAGTTGGTCACTAGCTGGTCCAAGCTGGTAGTGCCAGTGGACCAGCTAATGACCAGCTTAAACCAGCTACCAGCTTGAGTTGGTTTTTCCAGTAGCTCGCGCTCGCTCGCGTAATAGCGAAAAAGTCTCGTTCAGCTGATGAGGTAACAGGAGCAATTACCGTTTGGATCCGTATCGGTTGATTCATCGACAAATCATATTCACTGTAAACTATACAGTCAATTATCACTTTTATTATAAATTTAGATACAAGTTTACCACAAAATGTTTTGTCATGAAGTTTAGATAGTTGACGTTTGGGATAATTGTTTGACGGACCTCGGCAGTTCCTCGAAAGTAAGATGGTCAGCGTCCTCTTAACGTTTTAGCATAAATGTAAACAACTTAAATAGGGTGAATTGAGGGTAATTGGGACACTTTTTTGCCATTTGAGATAAGAAAAAGTGTCCCAATCAACCTGTATACACACTATTAATATTATCTGCACTACCTGTACCGTCCGCCAGGTGGCAGCAGCACAACGTAATTTAAATGTGTTCCACGTGCTCACTGTTGCTCCACAGTCGTCAACAATAACAAGCAGAAGGGAACTGCTATGAAAACGTTATTATTATTATTATTTTTACCATTATTTTTCTGGCTCTGGATATAGTTATTAATTAAGATTAACAGCAGATGATTTTGAAACTGTTTGGGGTCACTTTGACCCCAGAAAGGAAGCATTGCTTAAAATCTTATTAAAACATATCTAAATAGACAACCTTCCAGTTATACGGTTAGCTGCATTTAGCATAGTTTTTATTTTTTGAATTCATATTCTAGGAAAATAGTGCATGAGTTTCATGGGCTGCTTTTGTGACACTTAAATGGTGCTTTAGCATCCTTTTAACGTTTAAAAGTGTATCCCTCCATTTTTTACTTCTTCCTTTTAGTGTCTACAGCAAGATGCAAACTGTCATTATTGGACTCCCAAAAAGTGAGGTTTCTGCCTTTCTTTCTTTTTTTCCCCTCACAGAGAAACATTAAATCAATACTGCTATATTAGAACACAAAGCAGCAAAGGGCAGACACTTGTGGGTGGTTGTTTGGAGTCCTTTGGTCCATTCAATCTGTAAGTGTTTCCAGCTGGGATGGGAGAGGACGGCGCCTGCCCAGCTGCTGTGCACTGACCTTCCACTTACAACAGGAGATATTTACTAATGTAAGAAGCACAAAGCTTGCAAGAGGAAATTTTACATTAACTCTGCATTTGCAGGCTATATGTTAGGGTATATGTACTAAGCAATATGTTTGCATAAGAAGATTTTATTTTAACTCAATCATTAGCCTTACAAAATTGGCTTCCTCTAAAATCAAAGTAATCAAAATGTCATTTCTGCAAATAAACCAGCTGGGTGTTCCGATGTTTAAAGCCTCAGTTCATGCCAACTTCAGGTTAGTTAAACATTTCAAGTTCCTAAGTTAAACACAAGACTGTGAGGCAAACAACCTGTACATGTGATTCAATTCAAGTTGAGCTAATAACAGTGTAGAAGATTCCTGCAGTTCTCTATAACAGCATAATGAGTTTAATTAAACACAGGAGAAAAAGGGGGCACCTCAATTTTAAGTCACAAAAAGGCTATTTCAATGTTTGTCCAATTTAATTTGACACTCGTCCGTAACAGTTTTCTGTCTTCTCCTCATTAGCTTTACAAAACTATGGCAAACACAAGGGCACCATTCTCTCTCCCTCCATTTGTGTTATCTAATTCCCCCCCTCATCTCAAACAATCAATTACCTGGCTGAAGTAAGCCCTTAATGCCTTTAGCTGGAAATTGCCTTTGCACCTATGCAAGCCAAATAAACCAGATTAGCCAGTAGTGATTGAATTCCGTAGGGCCGAGACCCTGACGAGGACAAATTCCCTCATCTGCCAAATTTCTGCAGCATTCAGCTGATAAGTCTGTGTGAACAGCTCATGAACTGTCCCTGTTTGTGTTTTTGCTTTGTTTTATAGAGTAAATCTGGTCCAGGGATTTGTTAGTGAAGAATTGAGGAAAAAAAAGTGTGATGACAGAAGTGAAGGTGTGTGTAATAAATTATATATATACTGTATATATATTGTATATATGTGTGTGTGTGTGTGTGTGGTCACACTTTAGATTAGGGTCCAATTCTCAATATTAACTAACTATTAACTATGACTTTTGCCTCAATCCTAATTACTGCTTATTAATAGTTAGTAAGGTTGTTAAGTTTAGGTATTGGGTAGAATTAGGGATGTAGAATACGGTCATGCAGAATAAGGCATTAATATTTAAAAATAGAATAAGACATTAATACTTTTAATAAGGCATTAATACTCAGAATAAGGCATTAAAACTTTTTCAATCTCAATTCCTATCCAGTATAACTATTAGTAAGCAGTAATTAGGAGTTTGAGGCAAAAGTCATAGTTAATAGTTAGTTAAGAGTTAGTTAACAGTGAGAACTGAACCTTAATCAAAAGTTACATGAAAAAAATTATATTTGATTCAAAGCATATGTACTTAAAGTGCAGATTGCTAGTGAAGTCTGCAGTCCGTAGCAGCTGCAGTCAGAGTAACAATGATTTTAATTGGAGATGACTTGCATTTGTCTGACCTGTCAGCCGTTGCAGTCATGTGTCAGTCTGTTCTGCATACTCAAGAGGGCCTCAAGACATCTGATGAATGAAAGGCACAAACACACCTTGACACAGAAAATCTGTAATGTAGGAAACATAACTGCAGGAAACATCAGGTCTAGATGTGTAAACATTATTCAGTTCAATTACAGTTCTTGAAATCTGAAATTGTTCTCTAGTCCATCCAATTGATTTATTTCGGAATGTATAATTTATTATGTATAATTATAATTACAAATATTGACAAAATATGGCAGGCTTTACATTCATAGCCTCAAATTTTGGATAAAACATTAATATACAGTTATTTTTAATCCGATAAAATAGGGAGAACTAACAAAAAACAATATTAAGTAGACTGTTGAATATGTATAATCGATTTATTATCTGATGGAAAATTATTGAACCAATAATTAAAACATAAATGAAGCCTGTCATTTATAGGGGATTATAGATCATCTTTAAATCAAACAGGGTTATAGAATTAACACCTACATATTAATGGCTTATAACACGTAATGAAAAGTTGAGGCTTTTTAAAGCACATTTCAAGGTTGGCGCCGATAGCCTCGTGGGCAGCGCTGCGACATAAAGCGCTGTTGCGCTTCGGGTAACCCAAGTTCGAGTCCTGGCTTGCGGACCTTTCCTGATGCCGCCCCCCCCCCACACTGTAAAAAATTGTTTTAATGATTTATCAGAACATTTTTTCTTCTGTCAAATCAACCATAATAATTAATGTGTTTCAGATAACATAATATGTTGAGTTTCTGTTGATTAAACCAATCGCCTTCATTGTATTAACTCAAATTTTTCATTTCAATGAACTCAAAATTTTAAGGCAACCAGATAACTTACTTTTTTAAGTTAAACCAACAATTATTTTTTTTATAGTGCACCTTGCTTCCTGTCTACTCTATACTATCCTATCATAATAAAGGCAAAAATCTTTTTCAAGTATATTTTCCATGTGCACATATTCCAGAACACAGTGTTATTTTACATTTTCACTTGCATTTTAGTTGAAGTTTTAGTTAACTATGATAACCCTGCCAGAATATGCATAATAATTCTCAATTTGGAAAGAAAACAACAATTATTAATTTGCATTTGAAATGCAGAAAACATGAAAGTGCATGGTGCATTGAATTTTTATTACCAGATCAATGCATTTTTACAACCCAAATCAGGTGGCTCTGACATATATTGTTGCCCTAGATGCATTTGTTTGGAGAGCATACATTCGAACAGGTGTGGAACGCTACAGTGAATATCCTCGGTGAAAAGGGAAAAGACCATTTGGGGCTATGTGTATCAGAAAAGATAAAGAGACATGCTGTGAAGGGACACCAATGAAAGGCAATTTAATGACACTCAAACTGGGGCAGACAGTGTATCTCGGTTTTAGGAAGTCATTAGTTCGGATGAAACATTAGAAATGGATTCACATATGATTAAACATGGTCCCGTGAGGGTCATTGCCTATACGAGGTGAATGTAATGTCGGTGTGTGTCTTGTGATATTTAATAGCTCTTCCGAGACCATGATAAAGTTTTAATGCATACGTAAAGAGCCCTGCCTGTGCTTAATGAGCTAATCTGTTTAATGCTAACTTCACACCAACCAAAGAATCGCTTCCAGTCTCCCCTCAGACACGAGACGGCGGCAGGACTATAAATAGACCTTTAATAGATTAATGCAGTTTCTGTGATTTGTTGTTGAGGTCGGATCCAAGGCTTTCAGAGCTAGTGAAAAATTAAGGTGATTATCAAGTTATTGTCTGTTGTTCTTTCTCTGTCTCACTTCCTTCCTTTATTTTTCTTTTTATGAATCTTCTGATCTGTAGCTTGACTTTTTTTTTTTTTTGAGTTTCACACCTGTGCCACACGTTTCTTTGCACTTCTCTTGTCATCTCTCTGGCTTTAATGATGTGGCTCTCTTTAGAACACTCAGACAGGGCTGGTATACCAAGACCGTCAGTCGGCAACTGTGCCACTTTTGTGGCCTAGGGTTCTATGTTCAGACAGGAAGTTCAGAAATAGCCAGTCGCACAAACCCATTTGAGCTGTGTTATCCCCTCAGAGACAAACTTCTAGCCCTGGAACCAATTAGAGCAGGAGGAGTCCCTCCACCAGTCCACCAGAGGCGCCTTCGGTGTGAAGACAGAAGCAGGTGCTACTGTCGTTCCTCTGGAGAAGTAATCAACTCTGTTCTAAGGTGAGATGGAAAACTTTGGGGAGTGCTGGGTCTCACTCGTCTTTGACAGACTGATGTGTGAAGGGGTCTTAGCATGAGGAATCACATTTTCCTTTGAGACAATAGAATTTGTTGATCTATAAAAACATACTACAGGTTTCAGAGGACATTTACATCAGTCTGAAAGGCATAGCAGCAAAAAATGGTCTAAGAGTCAGAGAGAGGATGGTCTGTGGTATTGTTCGGTATAAATTTGTTTGTTTATAATGCATAAATGTAAATTTATACAACCTGAAATCTTAAAAATGTATTAGTAGTAAATGTAAAAAAAAAAAAAAAAAAAAAAAAAATATATATATTAACCTAGATTCAAAAACCTTTTTGTTCATGGTTGGTTCATGATACTATATGCATTAATTAATGTTAATGAATTGAATCTTACTTAAAAAAGAGTGATATGACCAATTTAAAGAACGATAACCATATAAATAGATAAAAATATGAAATATAAAATATGAATCAAAAATATATATACATTAGCAGAAATTTGGAGTCAATTTAATGTTTTTATAAGAAGCTTTTATGCTCACCAAGGCTGCATTGATTTGATAAAAAAAAAAAAAAAAAAAAAAAAAAAAAACTACTATTGTGAAATATTATTGCATTTTAATATAGCTGTTTTTTTGTTTTAATATATTTTTAAAATATAATAAATTCCTGTAATGGCAAGGCTGAATTTTCAGCATCATTACTCCAGTCTTCGGTGTCACATGATCCTTCAGAAATCATTCTAATATGCTGATTTGAAACATTTCTTATTATTTTCAATATTAAACACAGTTGTGCTGCTAAAAAGGGATAGTTCACCCAGAATTGAAACTTCTGTTGTCATTTAGTCACCCTCATGTCGTTCCAAACCTTGTTCATCTGGACACTCTCAAATCTTTCGTTCATCTTCAGAACACAAATAAAGATATTTTTTTAATGAAATCTGAGCAATTTCTGTCCCTCCATTGACAGTTTACACTACTACCACTTTGATGATTCAGAAAGTTCATAAAGAGATTGTAAAACGAATCCATATGAATAGAGCAGTTTAGCCCAAATTCAATGAAGAGACACAATCACTTTATATGATGTACAGATTTAATTTAGGCTTTTATTCACATATAACGTTTAGGTGCGTAGACTGTCAGTGGAGGGACAGAAATATCTCAGATGTCATTAAAAATATCTTTATTTGTATTCCAAAGATGAATAAAAGTCTTAGGGGTTTAGAACGACATGAAGGTGAGTAAACGGTGATACATTTTTTTTCCTCAAGACTCTTTGATGAATAGAAAGTTCAAAGGAACAGCATTTTTTTTTTAAATAAAACATTTTGTTACATTATATAATGCTTTTACTTACACTTTTCATCAATTGAATGCATCCCTGATGAATAAAAGTATTACATTTATTTGCCTTACTGATGCTAAACTTTTGTTCAGGAGGATATATATATATATATATACATACATATATATATATATATATATATATAGAGAGAGAGAGAGAGAGAGAGATCTGATAGACATCCAAAAACACTGCAAAAGATAAATCTTTATTTCTCCAGACTGTAACAGTAAAAAGTTAACAAGTGCAATTACAACTCCGTTCCCCCCAGCATCCCCCCACCCACCGACCCCATAATAAAAACAGAGAGAAGTTTAACAGGTGGACGGCCATATCACACTTCAACTGAGGTACCAACCACTATCACAGAACAAGGTGCTAGGCATGTACTACAGATTTACCATAAGGCAATTTATAACCATTATAACTTATTACTCCAAAACATAACACAGCTCTCTTCCCTCCACGAGGGGAAAACTATTAGTTTCACCTTAAATAGATAAACGAAATCACAACAATTTCTCCTCTATACACAACACAACTCAGCACAACGCTGTGTGTTATTGCAGGTGAATACTCACAGCCTAACAGTGGCTACTTTTACCTATGTCTAGTTGGTTTCGACTCAGTGCACAAGTTCAATAGGGATAAAAAATGATGTCGCTGTATTTCTACAATGAAGTGACTCTCAGGTGTCTGATTATCCAGATCTACACTCCATGAAGCAATGCCACTTAGTCAAGTTTCAGGTAAAGTTATAGTTCTTATGGTCGATAAATTACATTAGTTCTTCATTTTTATCTATTGCTTTATGTAGAAATTATTTCCCCAGCCTAATATTTCAGTAGTTATAAATGTTTCAGAGTATTCTAAATGGTGATGTCACTTCCTTGAATCAGGATGAGAATATTCCGAATCGTTTAAGCCAGTCAGTTTTGAAGTCTAAAGGTGTGGTCACATGAGCGAAATCTCATCAAAAATTTTCAGACTGTACTGTAGAATGTAAAGTCACTTTCAAACCAAACCAAGAATGTTTCTGTTGGTAAACACGATGAATCCATGCGAAATCTGCGTTGTGAAATTTTCCGCTCCAAATTCCCAATCTATTGAAATGACTGGATTTCGCCTTTAAAAATTCGCAGAACATCGGTAAATGTGACTGCACCTTAAAATACTGTATGTAAGAAGAGGTTTCATATTAACTGCACTTTAAAATGTTGTGCTTAATCCCCTTGGGTCAAATTACAATGGAAAAAAAACATACTTTTTCGCTACTTCAAGAAGAGCCAACCAATGGCTTCAGAGCAGTGCAAACATGACATTTACTGTAGAGATTTACAGACCCATCGGCCTCTTCTCTATTTTTTTTTTCGCAAAGTCCTATTCCCTGCATCTAAATCTTAACTCCCGAAATGACAAGGCAAGGTAGTGGGTGTCAAAGAAAACAATCTCATTAAAGTCCTTCAACAGCTGTCGAAAAGTAGATCCAGCTGAACAAGCCTCCTCTGATTGGGCAGAGAAACTCATTTGCAGCTGTCAGTCTCAGCATCAGAATCAGCATGTGGAGAAAATGCCATCCAGCAGAGCTGCAGGAGGTCACCGGCACAGCCCGTGTCGTAAATATGTAGATAGGGCCAGGAAAAGTCTCTGAAACTACATCTCCATTTTTCTGGCTCCCTCCTTTGTCATATAAAGTATATCCTTGGGATCAAAGCTGGATATCTAGAGAAATTGAGAAAGAGCAGGATTAAAATTTAATTTTAAAGATCTGTCAGTTGACACCCATATTTTTGTGGCTTAGTCATTAGAAGTTTTAAATACATGCAGAATATAATGCATGTATTCTCTGTCGGTGATGAATTATGATCTTTAAAGGGAAAACAGAATCTCCCAGTAGAACAGATGTGTTGATTAGGCCCTTGTGGATGTTCTACTATAATCAGACACCAGCTCTGTAGCCATGGGCAAGCCGGAGCACGATTGAGCTGTGCCTTCACAAACAATCTCAGATCACATCTCAGCCTGTTTACATGTTGATCTACTTCACTGTACAGAGAGACAGCATCCTCTGAAGACTTTGGATTGCTAATAAGGCGTAATACAGAACAACACAGATCTTTTAAAAAAAACTTTTATAAACAAAATTAATATAATGTATTTAGGAGCCTCACCTCAACTCTCTAAACTTTTCTCCATCATAAATATGAGCTGATGTGACACACTTGTGTGGGTTCAACACTTGGTTGTGGCATAATGTTGATTACCACAAAAAATGAATTTTAATTTGTCCTTCCTTTTCTTCAAAAAAAAAAAAAAAAAATCAGCTAAAATCTGGAAGTAAATGGGACTAATCCATAATCGTTAAAAATTTTCAGAGATATGAACAATATGCATGAAAACATCACTTGCTGATTTTACAACTTTGCTGCTATGGAAACATAACAAGTAAAACCCTAAAATTAACCTAAAAATGATGAGAACAGCTTGACAGCTCAAATAATATACACGTTTTAACAGAATAATGAATGTAAGTACTTTTATAAAATTATAAGCTTCACATTTCAGCTTTTATCCTCTATAAAATGGCCCTATTTACTTCCATTGTAAGTGTATCACTTTTGCCTTTTTTTGAATAAATACTCTACCAAAGTGCTCTCAAAAGTGCTGTATTTACTTGTATCGAATATCCCCAAACTTTTTTTTAAAGGGATATTTTACCCTAAAATGGACATTCTGTCATTATTTATTTCATTTTCCATCATTATATTGAAAAAGTTCATTGTGTTCCAATGAAGAAAGAAAGTTAATATGTATTTGAAACAGCATGAGGTGAGTAAATAATAACAAAATGTTCCTTTTGGGTGCATTATCCCTTTAAGTGTTGCTTTTGGCAGAGCTATAGAACAGTCACTTGAATGCTGGTACACTTGACTTGAGTTACTTAGAAATAGCGTAAACATTTGGATCCCTCTGCCACTTGAGTGCGACTTGTGAGTCTTGTAAATGGAAATGTCAGATAAAGACAGAACATTTAATCAACCCGTTCCTACAAACTAATCCTGTTTGTAATGATGAATGCCTGACTTCGTTCAACTGCCTGATCCTTATGCTACTTTGGATGTGGTCAGATTTTTAAGAATTTAGTCTTGGCAAAAGTTTCGGGAATGTCCAAAGCTTTGGCCTACTTTAGAGAAGGGGCTGTCTGCACAGAGCACCATGCTCATTTATAATGCATTACAGAACGCTTTTAAGCAATGTAGGCCAGGAGCGCAGACAGGTTTGCTGGTCTTGGAGAACACGCCTCTGAGGAACACTCCACTGTTCATGAAAACAGTTGAAATGTCACACACAGGTCTTTCCTAACTCCACAGGCGTCCTGAAAAAAATACTCAAAATGGAGCACTCTAGATTTAGTCTGTACATCCTCTCCACCAAAAGAAAAATAGACAAAGGAAAGATACACTAGTATTATTTATTGTAGTAGCATTATATATTATTTGCATAACGCCAGGCAATGGTCTTCATTGGCTGCCCATGAACAGCATCTAATTTGACTGGCCCTCAAACACTGTAGTTGTAGTTGAGGTCTGGAAGAGTTTGGTTTGTGTTGTTGACATGCTGAGAAGACTCTGTTTTCTGTGCTTCAAAATCCACTTTCCATGCACTTCCAAAGGATAAGGACTCGAGCTCGAATTGATAGGGTAGAACCAACGCCATTGTTACTGTTGGCATCACTGTGTGTACAAGGACTGAAGAAGCCTATACATTTAGATATGGTAATGGTATGGTATGGTAAGCAGTAGACCAATCACAACAGACTGGGCCATCTGACCAATCAGAGCAGAGAAGGCTCTCGGAAAGGAGGGGTTTAGAGAGACTGGATTATTTATTGGACTGTTTCAGACACTGTGAGAAAAAAGTGAAAAAGAGGTCATGCTGCAATGTAAATTATGTGAAAATTCATGTGTTTTTTGACCTTGACTGCATTGTAGGAGACCTTTAAAATAGCGTAATAGGGGCACTTTAAGTTATCTTTACTACATTTTTTGTTCACTAGAATTATTTTTACCTTTACATAAAGAAAATTTGCTACAAGCTAGAAATTATACAGCTACAATGCAGCTGTATTAAGTCATAAGCACACTTTTGCTGGAAAATGGTGGCATACCATGCAAAACATTGGTTTGTTGGTTCGTGGTTTTCAGCACATTCTTACTGCTTTTTCCAAGACAATCACAAGTCATTTTCAAAATTTAGACAAAACTTCATCTATGTTAGCCAGTTAGATAAAATCAGCAGAAGTGTAAGTTGCAAGGCAATAAAAAATTATATCAACTAAATCAATTAATGTACATTTTTCGTTAAAAAATTGTATTAAAAGTTAAACTGAAAAGCAGGAACTGCTGATTATGGCTGTATATGTGAAAGAAAGGTTCTTCTAAACTAAACACGAGATCTTAATCCAAACCAAACCCTGCAAGTATAGAGTTGAGACAATGGTGAGTCACTTCATGCTGAGATATTTACACAAGATGAGCACTGCCCTCTGCGTGCAATAGAAATATCAACTGCCCCCACTGGGCTTGCCTCCACTCCACAACCCCTGAGAGATGATTGTTTTTGGAAATGAAGCAGAGGCGTTCTGATGGGAAGTGCTGAGAGTTGGTGACATTCAGATGAAAATATCAGTTTTCTGCGACTGAAGTCCTGTCAGAGGAAAATAGCTAAATTAATATGTTTGAATTACTGAAGACTAAGGCTTTCAGTATCAAATGCAAAATGACTGGTAATTTTAAAACAATGCTCACTGCTACACTCCATTACATAATGAAAATTAAGTGTCGGTTTTGCATAACGTGTCAAATTCTCTGCTTTTTACACTTTCTAATTGGCTTAAAGGCTTGTTATTAAAGTAGAAGTGCAGACTCTAGCTCCTAACATAGCTTACCGGCTCATTATTCTTATTAAATGCCTGTTGAAGACGTAATGATGCTTTTGCCATAACCCAGCGATTGTGATTTTTGTCTGTAATTTTATTAAAGCCTTTAGGGTATTCAAAAATATTCCCATTTTTTTCTTCATTTCTTTGTTTTCTCTTAAAAAAACGTGCCAACCCAATACCATTGCCATCTGGAATTATGATGAGAAAACTCCAAAACAGACAAGAAATGCAATCACAAAAGCTACAGGAAATCACTATCCTCACTCACCACTAGTCGAGAAATTGCTTAATTATTATCAGATGGATTCTCTCTTATGCAATTCCATGAAAAATTACATTTTATTCAGTGATGCTATTTGGTTTGCTGCCAACTTCAGTCCAGAGCCTGCAGGTAGCCATGCTCCTGAATGTATGAGGCTGGACTGTAGCAAAACTCTGAACATCACTCTGATGAGCCCATGTAGAGCAAGTGTTTTTCATTTGGCGTAGTCAGTGGGATATTCAGTTACTGTTGTCCAATATCGTCAGAAGTAAACTGACCTCTCAGAATCACATTCTGTGTTCACAGTCTGTGACATTAATACCATGACTCAATATCAAATCTCAGAAATTATACTATTATCGATATGTACCCACCCCAAGTTGCGACTCTCAGAGATGATCGCTTGTAGTAGATTCCTGTAGATTGTTTTTACTGAGCCCTAATGCAATATTTGTATCACCATTTAAGAGGTCAGAGGCCACTAATTACGCTGTTAGTGAATGTATTTTTCTATTTCCAATTTGTCCATACAATGAAAGTCAATGCTGTCCAAAACTACACTGGACCCTATTGACTTTTATTGTATGGTCAAAAAACAAACAAACATTACACAGATATATTTTTCTCAATATCTTCCTTTGTTTTAAAAGTCATATAGGTTTGGTAATAAAATCTTAAAAAAATATTTTAATTAATATAATTTTTTGTAGCTATGTCAAACTCTAAAATATGTTATCGGGTAGAAATTCCTGAGAAATTTGCAATTATTAAAATATAGATAAACACAAAAGGAACATTTGGACTGCGTCCGAAATTGAATACTTCTCTACTATATAGTACGTGAAAAACAGTATGTGAACAGAGTAGTATGTCCAAATTCACAGTATTCGAAAAACAGTAGGCGAAAAGTCCCCGGATGACCTACTACTTCTGGTGAGATTCTGAAATGCGCATACAATGGACACTATCCCATGAGACAACAGGAGAGGATTTGTGAATAGAGTTGAAGGGATGTAACTGACGCTGGTAGGTCATGTGACAGTAACAACATGGTGGATGTAGTACGTCCAAATTCATTCACACTACACGCATTCGTACTCTATAGAACATACTTTTTCAATGGTCATGAAGTAAATTTAAATTCAAATGTAGCACCTACTCAACAGTACGCGATTTCGGACGTAGCTTTGGTTATACACTTTATTTGGTAACACTTTATTTTACAGTGTCTTTGTTACACACGTTACATGTAGTTACTATAGTTATTATCACTATATATTGTCCTTACTTACATGCAACTAACCTAAACCACACCCTAATCCTAACACTAACCCTATAGTAAGTACATGTAGTTCATTATTGTTACTCAGTACTTAAATGTATAATTACACTGTAACACGGACACCTTAAAATTAAGTGTAACCCTTTAATTTAAGATGTCCTTGTTACAGAATAATTAAACATTTAAGTACTGATTAAGGTTTGTTAACTACATGTACTTACTGTAGGGCTAGGATTAGGGTTTGGTTTGGTTTAGGGTTAGTTGCATGATGTAATTATGCATAATTTACAGATATTACTATAGTAACTACATGTAACGTAACAAGGACACTGTAAAAGAGTGTTACTGAACAGTCGCTTTTTTGAAACTTTTGAAATGTCATAATTTAATTATTTTAATGTAATTGTTAATACAGTATTGCCAATTGTCATTGGAGTTGAAGTATACCAGAAATATCTTGGGGACCATTAGAGTCATAAAGGTTGAGAACCACTTCTTTAACAAATAGGTTAATTTTCTGCTTCAAAAGGGATGTAGATTTTTTGCCTAGATTTGGGAAACTGTGGTGTGGCTAGACACCAACTAAATTCAATAATACACAAATTGGGGTTTGGGGATAATCTTTCAATCTGCTTGCTTCAAAGTAATGACATTTGGACCTTTTTGAAAATAATCATTCAAAAAGAGTTGACTTGCTAAAAGAGAATCTTGACACAGTAGACAGTCAAAAGGAGGGCAAAGGGAGGATTTAACTTCTAAATTATCTCCTGCCAACAGCATGCAGGTGCAGGACTTTAATTAGCAGCACCTGTGTAACACACACACAGATCGACCAGGCGGAAGGGCGCAGAGAAAATCACATTATTTCACTTGCATATTAAATTACATTTTGGGTGCTGTTAAGATGGCTATCCAGTATCATTGTCTATCGTTTGTAGTACAAGTTCATTGTTTGATTAAAGCACACTTTAGCATAGTGATCATAGACATGAGAGAAACTGCATTTCAAATGCTTTGATGTCAATCACATCTCAAGTATGCCAACATTCAATTAACCTTATCCTTCAAAATTCTTTTGGAGTCAAAAAGCCAGACGAACTTATTGCGGTCACACATCTTATCTCTGAGCTGCAAGAGCTCTATTTCTCCAGCTTCTTCAAAGTGTGAGACGCATCATCATCATATTACACGCTAGATTCCACTCGCCTGCCTCCAGACGTTCCACTCTCAGATGACAGGACAGGTGTGGAAGGGGAGGGGTGAGAATGAGAGAATGGAAAGCTCATTGGCTCTTTTCGAAGTTCAGTCTACATTTCAGAAATCTAGCTTAAAAAATAACTCTAAATCTGTGCGTACAATGTAATTTTTTCCGGCTTTTGCATTTTTTGCCTGTCAGAGTGTAGGAAGTGATATGTGTGACACCTTGGGAAAAAGCTAAGGCAGACATCAATGGTATTTTATGTTATGATATATATACTAATGTTCAAAGTTTTGGGTTTTAAATAAGTTATTGCTTCTATTCAGCAAGGATATAATAAATTGATCAAAGTGACAGTAAAGACATTTATACTGCTACAAAAGATTTCTGTTTATTTACTGTTGTTTTGAACTTTGTATTCACAAGCTGCACAGCTGTTTTCAACATTGATAATAATTGATAAATGTTTGTGTAATTTTTGATTAATTAAATGCACTCATGCATTGACTTATTTCAAAAACATAAGTATTGTATGTTAGCTAAGACTTAGATCTAGATTGACAAGGCTGACTGGACATTTTAAATCAGCATCCATGTTGTTCCGACATCCTCCTTCACATGCTAAACTGAAATTAAGTGTTTAGAGTCTGAAGTGATTTTAATAGTACAATCATAATGTGGCAGGAACGCTTATACGAGATATGTATGTTGCATATCATAGCGACAAGACATCATGACGCCTCCAAAAGTTCTAACAAGGGCAATTAATTTTGATTTTTGCAATATTGTGTGGGCAAAGGTGCAAAGGCTTTGGTTTGGGTTTGAATTGGATGCCAAGGGTCGCTGTGTCAAGGTCATGTCAGGCAACAGTGAGCGACAGATGCAACAGATGGCAGAGCAAATGCTACTTCATACTGAGCCAGATTAGCCATGAGAGACCCATGTGGCCAACACCTGCAGTTAGAAAGAGAGTTTCCCCTTCAATCCCATCTGAAACAGTTTCTGTGGTGTCTGAATAGTTCCTCTGCTTGAGCCAAGAATTTGCAGACTTTTAAAAGGTCAGCTTTCCACCCTTCTTTAATGTATGATTAGCTGGTAAATTCTGTCTTAAGTGTATCCTGGTGTATATCAGATCGTCAACAAGCCCAGATATACTTAAAGTTCTTTTTCATTCTTCGCTTTGGGGTAAAAAAAATTCTAAATACATGTAGTATAATGTTAACGAACATCTTGACGCCATCCACACTTCAGAGAGTGGTGTTTAGATGAATATGTAAATATGTGCTGTGCTCTTTCCTTTCAATAACAAAATAAACACACAACAAAAATGACAGTCGTGAGAAAACAGTAGTTAAGAAAGCATCTGATTGTAGCGTTGTGGATATTTGCACGAGCACTGCAATTCGGCACTCCAGTAAAGTTACATCACATTTATTTATATACCACTTTATACAATAGATTGTTTAAAAGCAAGCAGCTTTACAGTATTAAACATGAAAAAACAGTGTCAGTATCTCTTTCAATTAGAATTACAGCTTCATTTTCTACTATAAAGCGGCCAGTGTGTTTGGCGATCGTCATATGTCATCTGTATGCCTTGAGGGACTGAATAGAAGAAATTAACCAGAGAAATTTCCACGTCAAAGAAGGCGGAGCCTCAGAACACACCTATCTATTATGTCATCGCTACGGACCAATGTTAGAAAGTGTTTACCAGTCAGAGTGAATTTTTCCAGAAAGTTCACTTTGGCAAGCTGTTTTGAACCCCCGAAACGAACACAAAAGTTAGTTTTTGTTCGAAATTATGTCACAGCAGTTTGTTCTTCGATTTCGCTTGAAGTATATTGGGGCCTTACTTGAAAATCGCCAATACTTCCTGTAGCACACCTTTAGTCAGACTTACTGTACTTTCACATTGATATGCCTAAGACCTACATGATCCATTTGTAGTAATCCACCAGTAATTATGGAGAATTCAAGTTTGATAAAGTTTTGGTGGCACTTGCAATGAGGTTTCATACCCTAACTAACAACGAACAACATTTTTACAGCATTTATAAATCTAGATTAATGCTAATTTATAGAAAGTTTTGTTCATTGTTAATTCAAGTTTTTTGTTTAATTAATTTAATTAAAATTAATTTAATGTTAATTTTTACAAATTACATAAAACATATATGTAAAAATGAACATTTGTTAGATGTATGTTTCTCTTATTGAATTGTTTATTATTTAATGTGTTCATGTATTTTAATGTTTTTTTTTTTTTTTGGAAATAACATGATGGAGTGTTTTGGACAGTTATGTTGTTTTAAGAGTAATACAAGATTAATAAATAATAAATATTTTACATCTTTACAATAAGGTTCTATTCGTTAACATTAGTTATTATGATTCATGAACAAAATATGGAGTTACCAAAGTTTTCGCATTGCATTCAAACCTCTGCTGAAACAGCCTAGACAGGCTGAAATAGGTTATAAAGCCATCTTATATATTAGCTGATATTCTGTAGTATAATGTTTTATACACTTTTCTGCTAGTTATAGTTTACATTTATGTTTTATCCAACGCTACATCAAGCTCTTTTTTTTGTATTCGAGTATGATACAATCCATCAAGATCAGAACTGAATTATGGTTATGCTACAATGACTCTCTGAACATAACATAAGGGTCCTGGGTGTTTAGTTATCTGGGAGCTCTCCTTTATCCCTGTTCGTTGACTCACCAGGCTGTTGAGGTCTGGAAAGTCAGGAGCGTAGGGCTCTGCGCTTCACCTCTCAAGCTGTGCCGTGGATGGTGGTGGTGAATCAGGCCCGATCCCATGTTGTGTTCACCCTCCTGCGTTGCGCTATGCCATTGACTCCTGGCCCGTTTGAGCCACCGTCCTCCCAACCCCCATTTCTCCAGGTAGACCCGGCACAACTCGTAGTTCATAGCCGAGTAGTACAGGAAGTCCAAAGCCAGAAGGACCACGACGAAAAAGCCATAAATCCACACACCGATGAGGGCGGTGTAGTTACTAAACAGGAACAGCAAAAAGATGGAAGTTAGTGACGTTGCTTATACCTATTCGCTACAAAAAGTTTCTGAATGAGAAACAGGAATAATCATATCATTACAAGGAGGAATGGGCCTGATTTTCTCCTCACTTAAATCAACCGATGCAATGAAAAGAGAGGTCAGTGCCCATGCAGTGGCAGTAAAGTGCTGTAATTGCTTTCCACTGGTCTTAGTGATTGCTTTGGCAGGATAGTTTGCGGGTCGGGCAAACGTTGTACAGTTACCCAGTGGTCTGAGATTCTACAGCCACACAGAGGGATCAAATTGATCTTGAGCCGTGAAATTACATTTTCATGCTTGACTAGAGTCAGGGCATGGTGACAAGCTGGCCTTTATGTCACTGCTTCATTGTTTATGTCCCATTGTGCGGCTGAAGATTAATTGATTTGTTTTGAATTAGTACTGCAACGTTTCTCTGAGGGGTTACCTCTACATCAGATGCATGATTGAAGCAACAAGGCCTTAGTTTTTCATACACACACACAAGTGTGTGACATATTGTAGTGTCTTTTGTGATGACTTAATGTCAGAGGGATTCTTTCATCATCAGAACAGACAGTTTGATCTGGATGCTCGGTTCACATGGGAATAATGATTGATGGATCGCGCACACAGTAGATGTCAATAGAGATGTTTCAGAAACTGATAACGCAGGCTATAACATTACAATCATACATCACTTCTTTTTTCTTAAGATATTGCACTGATATTTTTAATTATTTTAAATGCATTTATATCATTTCCTACAGTCATGCATGTACTAAAATCTTCAAGATTATAAGGGCCCAATTTAATACTCTTTCTCTGTCATTCAATTAATGTCATTTATTTAGGGACCCGTAAGTTCCTTCGGAACACAGATTAAGATATTTTTGATAAAATCCGATGGCTCAGTGAGGCCTCCATTGACAGTAAGTTAATTTACACTGTCAAACACCCAGAAAGCTACTAATGATATATTTAAAACAATTAATGTAACTACAGTGGCTCAATGTTAATGTTATAAAGCAACGAGAATACTTTTTGTGTGCCAAAACCCCCCAAAATAATGACCTTATTCAACAATATGGGCGATTTCAAAACACTGCTTCATGAAGCTTCGAAGCTTTATTAATCTTTTTTTTCGAATCAGTGGTTCGGAGCGTGTATCAAACTACCAAAGTCACGTGAACTATTGAAATTTCGAAACACTTATGACGTAACAAAGCCTCGTTTACTGAAATCACATGATTTTCACACTCCAAACCACTGATTCAAAACAAAAGATTCATAAAGCTTCGAAGCTTCATTAAGCAGTGTTTTGAAATCGCCCATTACTAGATATTGTTGAATAAAGCCGTTATTTTGTTTTTTTGTATTCTTGTTCCTTTATAACATTAAGGTTGAACCACTGTAGTCACATGAACTGTTTTAAATACGTCTTTAGTACCTTTCTGGGCATCTTAAGGCTATATATATATATATATATATATATATATATATATATATATATATATATATATATATATATATATATATATATGTCTGTATATTTTAGGAAGGAGATCCTTTGCAATTGGGCCATCATATTTAGGGATCCTTGACATCAAAAAGTTTGAAGATTGACTTAAATAAACCTGCATCTAACCTGTTCCATCAGAAATTTCCATCTTCTGTCTTTTGTGTGTATGTGGTTTAGTATCTGCTGTATTATACATTTTGAACTGTGTTTGCATATGTGTGAAGATGGCAGACAAAACCAGGCTTTCTGCAAATACCATCCGATTGTCATATTTTTCTCACCTCCCTCGCTAGAGGGATAAACAAGCCATGATAATATTCAGAAGAAAGGCATCACTCTACTGATCTCTGATCTTGCTCACAGCTCTAGAGACTGGGAGTCATTTTTCAGACTTTGTTACTTTAACAGCCAGTGGGGAAAATCTGAATGGCACTGTTAGCCTTCTGTGGTCATTACAGCACAGAGAGTGCTTTAACAGCACAGCGTAGGGGTCAGAACCTTGTCACAAGGAAACCTTGTTTCAGTCTGGTGCAGACTGACTTTGGTAGGGTTTAGATGGATGGACAAGCTACGAATTAATATGTAGGAATCAAGGGCCATTTTAAGAAGTGTGCACTGAGAGTACACTGTGTATCTCACCCAAAGATTAAAATAACAAGTACAAGAGAAAGTGTGAATGAGAAATATTCATAGAATCTTGAATTATTTCACACTAGAAGAGGTATCAGAGGTTATTTGTCATATTTAAGACTATGATGGTGACTGTTGCATGCAGTACATTATTCAAGTTTTGTATATTCATTATGTGAGTGTATAAGTAGCCTAAATTTAAAACAGTGCAACATTTCGGCAGCTGCATCAGTTTTTTTTCTTGTTTTAGTCATACTTTCTGATGAAAAATCCTTTAAATTTAGTCAATATTTCATCATGTCATATTCATTCATTTGAATCAGTTTTACTCAGATGTGACCCTGAACCACAAAACCAGTCATAAGTCACACGGGTATATTTGTAGCAATAGCCAACAATACATTGTTTGGGTCAAAATTATTGTTTTTTTTTCTTTTATGCCAAAAATCATTAGGATATTAAGTAAAGATCATGTTCCATGAAGATATTTAGTAAATTTCCTACTGTAAATATATCAAAAATGTATTTTGTGAGTGGATATGCATTGCTAAGGACTTAATTTGGTCAACTTTAAAGGCGATTTTCTCAATATTTTGATTTTTTTTGCACCCTCAGATTCCAGTTTTTTTCAAATATTTGTATCTCGACCAAATATTGTCCTATCCTAACAAACCATATCAATGGAAAGCTTATTTATTCAGCTTTCATATGATGCATAAATCTCAATTTCCAAAAATTTACCCTTATGACTGGTTTTGTGGTCCAGGGTCACAAATGTCAAAAAAAAGGAACAAAATTGAACCACATTTTCAAACATTTTATATAATTTAAAGTAAGTAAAGAAAGTATCAACATTAAACGTAAACACTCAAATAATTTATTATTCTACTGTTTTTATATTTTTTATATTATTATATGTCATAAGTTTGTCAACAGTATATTTGAATTTTAATTATTTGTTTTATTTTTGTCATTTTTAGTCACATCTTCAACCAAAACAATTTAGTTCAGTAATTTTGTTGAAGAAATTAACACTGTTTGTTAACTCTCTAGAAAAATTTAGATGGGTTTTAGAGGGTTCATAATTTGAAAAAATCATGTGCGTTATTGGTTCAGATCCCCAAAAAAGCAAAGTGCGTGTTAGCAAAATCCTTTTATTCTGACCAGACACTCACTTGTGGGCATAGCCGTCTGAGTTGGTGGTGAGGTTGATCTGCATTACGCTCTGAAACTCGGTTTCGTTGCAGCAATACTTGAAGGCCGTGTTGTTATGGTGACAGCAGAAAATGTAGGTCTTGTTGTCCGAGAGTCGAGGGCAGTGGAAACCGAAGTGATAGCGCCCCTTGTGGTCGGAGTAAGGCTCACACACTCTGAAGTGCGCAGAGAGAGCTGCAGAGAGATAAAACAGTGGATGATGAGGGAATAAAGCAAGGTCGATAAAGCTGAGTGATTTCAAGCAGCTCGTGATCTGATTCAAGGTAGGATGAATGACTTCTGATATGTGCTCGATAGAGATTATTGGGGTGGAACAGAGGGAGAGATTTACGGAGCAGATCTTTCACGTCTCCAGTAATTAGAGCTGCTAAACGCTGCCAGATTTATTAAATATGTCCTTTCTGACTTTCTGAAGTCTGTCATGTGGTACATTTCCACTCCAGAACCATAAGCACTGTAAAAGTGAGAGTTTTTAATATCACAAGTGACATAACACGCATGTTTGTCTCGCACCAAAACAGACAGCTTCTCAACTCATGAACTAACTCACCATCGAACAATCCTGGCACCAGTAATTGCTCAGATAATGAAGTTCGCAGAGTCTCAGAAACATTCTAATGACAAGGCAAATGAACGAGCAAGTATCTTGGACATTAATACTTTTTTTTTCCTTTGCAAAATTCTGTCCTCGTCAGCAGTGCCCATAGACTCACTCCCAAACTGCACCTGCTCATTTCTAAAGCTTCATATTGAGCTTTACGAAAAATAAGAAAGCGCCGTGCCATCATTTGCATTTAGATGAGAGTTGTCTGAGAATGCACGTTTGGTAAGTGGAATGGACAGGGACACTAGAGTTGGATCTCTGTGAATTTGATGGACCTCTCTGTTCGTTTTACAGTGGATTAATATTTGTGACGGAGGCGTTGTTGCTCTGAACTGTACACCAGAGTGGCAGTACTGTGTGATCTCAAGCTTTCTCTTTAGAATCCAATGGTTAAGTTTCCTGGTTATATCAAGGCAATGATTCCCATTCACATTAGAACAATGAATGAGCACAGAAGGGGTTCAGGCCTGGAAAAGACTCGCAAGAACTGGAATGGAAACAAGAACCTATAACGTTAATTGCCGTGGAATCGAAGTTGAATAAGAGAGGCAAAAAATATTATGACACAGGAAACAATTTAATGTTTGCCGCATTTGACCTCTCACTAATGACCAAAACTCCCAATTACGTGAGTACGCAGGCACACAGAGAGGCTGGTAATGATCTGAATAAATCAGTGCTGACAGTGTTGTGGGCCAGAGAGCCCTCCAGTGCCACCTTTGACCCCATAAAGAGCCCAGTATAGCATGGGAAGTTATTTGGCAGTGCTCAAGCTATGTATCCATCAACCAAATAGGCAAAAACTCAGGCAATAAGGCAGGTCTCTCATATTTGGAAAGGGGGGTGGGGAGGTGGGGGGGAACAAAAGAAAAAGCTGGGGTGTGAAATGAAAACCACCTGTTGGAGATTTTTTCATTCTCTTTTTCATTGTGGCAACAGAAGTATTTAAGTGTTTTATTTTGGTACGCCAGTTTTCTGCGCTGACAGCCAACACCTCGGTTCATGCTCATTTCACCAGAAGTAAAGTGAGAATGAAATGTGAATGTATCTGTGATGAGTCAAGGTAGACAGACACCTGTCTGACAGATCTGACACCATAATATTAACCCTTTAAATCATGTATGACTGCCTCTTTGAGCCAAATTTAACCACAGAAACCATTTTTGGTTGAACTACTGTTCAAAAGTTTGGGGTCAGTAAGATAAGTACTTTTATTTAGCATGGATGCATTAAATTGACAGTAAAGACATTTATAATTTTACAAAAGTTTTCTATTTCAAATAAATGCTGTTCTTTTGAAACTTTTATTCATGAAAAAATGTATTACAATTTCCACAAAAATATTAAGCAGCAAAACTGTTTTCAACATTGATAATAATAATAAATGTTAATAATAACAAATCAGCAAATTAGAATGATTTCTGAAGGATCATGTGACACTGAAGACTGGAGTAATGATGCTTTGCCATCACAGGTATAAATTACATTTCAAAATCTATTAATAAACAGTTATTTTTTATAAATTGCAATAATATTTCACAATATTACTGTTTTTACTGTATTTTTGACCAAGGTAATTGTGACTTTATATCTCAGAATATTATAACTCACAGTAACAGTTCCGGTATTTTTAAGCATGGGACTGCAGTCATTTGGGTTCACAAGGGCTCTTCACAAGGATACTGACGTTACCATAAATGGATAGGTTTATGACTATTAACCTCAGGGAACTGCATATTTTGGATGGGGTATAATGCCTCATCAGCCAAACACGAGCTGTGTGGACTCATAAAGGTGAAAGTTCACCCTTTTGTGGGAGTTTTGGCAGATGAAGGAAGTCAGCATGTGTTTTCTGGCAGAGAGAGCAGATCTACCTGGTTGTGTTTTATAATGATGGTGGACTGTAGCTCTCGCTCATTATAACTAGTTACATGACTGTGAAACACATTCCATTAAAGAAATATTAAATATTCACAGATGTTTGAAAAAGAGCCTTGTCCTCAAGTTACTTCTGGGTAATTGTGTCTGTTGATGTTAGAATTAACATGTCTGCACTCACTGGAGAATGGCAGCAAAATGTTTTATGAATGACACTGTGAACCTTTTCTCCATGACGTTCAGCCATTAAGGTCTGTGGAAAAAAAAAAAAAAAAAAAACTCTATTTCTCTGCTTCTTTCCATGCTCACTTTGAGGACAGGTTTCGGTTCATTTGAGATATTTATCTCTTCTTGTCGGTTGAGATATGGCTCAGGAGTTACATAAACAATCCCAAAAGTCTGAGTGTGATACTTCTGGCTCTGCTTGTCTGTTGAAATATCCTAGGTTGAATTCACTCTTATCGACCCCAAGATTTTTAAATATTTTTAAAGTCTTTTATGCTCATTAAGGCTGCTTTTATTTTACAAAAAGACTGTAAAAATAGTAATATTGTGAAATATTATTACAATTTTAAAATGTAATTTATTCCTGTGATGGCAAAGCTGAATTTTCAGCATCATTACTGACCCCAAACTCTGTACAAATTGCATTCAGCAGATTTTTTGTGGCCATGTTTGGGCCGTAACCTGATTTGTATAATTCCTTTAGTGAATTTGAGTGCTAAAACAACACAAACAGCATTTGCAGATAAAAGACCATCAGCAGGAACAATTCATTTTTCGTGAATCCCCCTGAGGGAGATACTTGTGGCTTCTCTTGTCTTGAAATATTACAGAGTGAGTGAACAGGACCAAAAAATGAAAAGGTATTTATATAAAATATTTCTCTAAATATCTCTCTCATTCAATTTCTCTCCCACTCTTACATCCTGTTACAACAGGTTAATCCAAACACACATCTGTCATCGCTCTGGCCTTTAATATAATGGCCAAATCAGGCTTGAGGCATTTGTACTGGCTGTTTGTCTTATGGGAAATGTGGTTGTAGGTATTGAATTCATGTGAGGACCATTTGATGAAATATTTGGCGGGTCCCTATTGAGCAGATGAACAGCAGGAGCAGCTCCTTTGCATAAAGAGTTCCATGTAGAGAGTTCTGATTTCTAAAAAATCAAAAAATTTTAATCAACAATACATATTTTCTACATTGCTATATAAAAAAATACTGTACATAATATTGTGTGCAGTGATATATGGCAATACATCATTTTATGTTTATTAAGCTCTAAGTAAATAGATTTTTTCCAGATTTTTGTTCTATGATAATTGCAGACCACAAACGGCAATTGCTTTTGTGGAATAAATAGATGAAATATATATCATATTTTTGGCAAATGCTTATTGGAACTGCTACAAAAATGGTAAACTTGCTTGTTAGCATTTTGGACATGGTAGATGGCCCATGAATTGACATCATAGACATTATTTTTCCCTCCACACGTGTTTGATAATTGTTGATCAAATGACTGCACACTTCGCCTGGCAGAAAGAGCAACTAGGCCAATGTTCAATCTTGAATGACTTATGTTGAGTAATCAATCCAAATGCAGCCATTAGTAACTGAGAAAGTCAAAGCTGAATCAGTTTTTGCCAAGTCAGATCCTTAAAATTGTGACTCAGTCAATCCAAGTCATGACTTCTGAGGGCACGTGTCTGACTGAGATTGTGTGGGTGCTTATGAGTGTTTGTTCATTGTAATGTAAAACTCAAAGCAGCATGGGAATCGTACTTATATTCAGTACTTAAAAGTGCAGTAAGCGATTCTGAGAAACGCTGCTGAAAGTGAATCGGACCAAGCACCACAACACACTTGTAGCCAATCAGCAGTAGGGGGCGTATACATTCATGATGTGGGAGGGGACTTGTAGCCAATCAGCAGTAGGGGGCGTATACACTCATGATGTGGGAGGGGACGTGTAGCCAATCAGCAGTTGGGGGTGTTTACACTCATGATGGGGGAGGAGACTTGTAGCCAATCAGCGGTAGGGGGCATATACACTCATGATAGGGGAGCGGACTTGTAGCCAATCAGCAGTAGGGGGCGTATACACTCATGATGTGGGAGGAGACTTGTAGCCAATCAGCAGTTGGGGCATATACACTCATGATAGGGGAGGAGACTGGTAGCCAATCAGCGGTAGGGGGCCTATACATTCAAAATAGGGGAGGGGACTTGTAGCCAATCAGCGGTAGGGGGCGTATACACTCATGATAGGGGAGGAGACTGGTAGCCAATCAGCGGTAGGGGGCCTATACACTCAAAATAGGGGAGGAGACTGGTAGCCAATCAGCGATAGGGGGCCTATACACTCAAAATAGGGGAGGGGACTTGTAGCCAATCAGCGGTAGTGGGCGTATACACTCATGATAGGGAAGGGGACTAGTAGCCAATCAACAGTAGTGGGCGTATACACTCATGATGGGGGAGAGGACTTATAGCCAATCAGTGGTAGGGGGCGTGTACACTCATGATGGGGGAGCGGACTTGTAGCCAATCAATGGTGGTGCGCGTATACACTCATGATGTGGGAGGGGACTTGTAGCCAATCAATGGTAGGGCGCGTATACACTCATGATGTGGGAGGGGACTTGTAGCCAATCAATGGTAGGGCGCGTATACACTCATGATGTGGGAGGGGACTTGTAGCCAATCAATGGTAGGGCGCGTATACACTCATGATGTGGGAGGGGACTTGTAGCCAATCAATGGTGGGGCGCGTATACACTCATGATGTGGGAGGGGACTTGTAGCCAATCAATGGTGGGGCGCGTATACACTCATGATGTGGGAGGGGACTTGTAGCCAATCAATGGTAGGGCGCGTATACACTCATGATGGGGGAGCGGACTAGTAGCCAATATTTGTCATGCTATACGTGCATACTTTGTCCCCCATTCGCCCCCAAGATTTAAGTAATCACAAAGTGCTGTTTACATGATAGTTTCTTAATCAGAGTATTGTCTTAATCGGGTTAATATCGGAATATTGTTATCCATGTAAACGCACTGAATGAAGGGGAACCACCAACTGCAAGATAAAACCACTGCTTTAATGAAAAAGTGGCAAACGTTTCAGTCACATGTGACCTTTCTCACTGCCTAGTTTTTTTAAGTGTTTCCCTGATTGGAGTTTTTGGTCTATGCACCTCATTTGGACAATTCTTAAGATGCCATCAGTTCCTGGCTTTTTAATCAGGCCAGTTTTGAGTGTCATTGTCTGGAGCTGGTGTGCTGCTGGCAACTAACATCGAATTCATGCTTGTATATACTCTTGTATACTGTTTGCTCATTCAATAGCGTTTCTCACCTTTAAAGGCATCTGTATGATCTAGTCTTACCTGCAGTGGACAGCAGGATTAAGATGACGGCCAGGGCGTTGAAGGACCAGCGGCCGTTCATGGTCATCTCTCAGCCCTCATGAAGAAACAGTGGGAGGAGAGAGAGCAAGTCAACACACACTCATTGCTCACCGCCTGGTGGTCATTTTATTCTGCAAGCTCTGAAACACACACAAATATAGGCTACAGGTAAACTTTACATTCTCAGAACAAGACAGTAAAATTTCAGTCATCATTTATACACCCTCATGTTGTTCCAACATAAAATGTAATGGAGTGAAGGACTCATGCATTATTTGAACAAAGACATCTGTTGCGCTTGATATAAGTTACACATTATAAGATTAAGCTACAGCTGGTGTTACAACAATTCTTTCATTATTGCTGTCAAAAAGGAAATGTGAGAGATTGATGATAAAGACATAAGATATGAGAATATTGATGAGGGGAATCTTGGCATGAAAAATACTACATAATATGCACTCATGACAAATAGATACATGTTGCAAAGGATTAAATGCGATAATTCTTAATTAATGATTCCATCCATGCTTGTCTCAGCATGTGATTTCTCTGATGAAAAGCATATTTTATAACAGAATAATATGAATAAAGCCTTCCAGTCCCCACACAACATATCAAATCAAATCTCTCTGTCTAAAGCCTTTTCAAATCCTTCATATCCTTATAGATCCTGGTGCAACTGTCATGAGACAAAAAATAATAATATACACCACGTTTGGAGTGGAATACTGATATACTATTGCATGCTACACAGTATAACTGCATAATATAATAATAATTTATTGTATGTGGTCAAAGCCATGGCACACTAATGTAAACGAGACCATGAATTATGGTGAGGAACTAATATATACATGGTAATAACCTAAATGACGAACAGCTGTGATGATTAGTGTCCATGGGAACTGATGATTGGTGGGAAAACTTAAACAACGGAACATTTGTGATGAATGAAAGCAAACTAAAAGTCCATGAAAACGAAACTAACAAACACAACTGACATATCGTGACGGGTAGGAAAGCCACAGGTAAATATGACATTTAATATAATGGGTATTCCGCCCTCTTCCCAAAGTTAGACAGATAGATAAACTCTTTCCAACACATAGGCTTGTGAGTAAATGCTACTTTATTCCACAGCACAATGAATATGTTGAAACCGAGTGAAACTACAGAAAAGAGATGTAAATATAATGGAACTACTTAGTTATCTCAAACAACATAACACTAATATGAATTCATTGTAGGCTATATAGTTCTTAAAATGTCTGAAATTCTACATTACACAGCTTTATAAATAGTAAATTTGACAAATTGAATACGAATTAATCATAAAACTTATAGTCAATGCTTACAGAGGATCGCAAGAAGAATGGCGGCTTCATGTCACTTCTGTGTTGTACTAACTATAACTGATGCAATTAATTGAATTTAACTGTCCTAAAATGTTACTTTGATAACATTTTTTTTTTTTTTTTTTTAAAGAAAGCTGCATAAATAGGTATAGACCCTTTTCACATTTCCGGGTTTCTCAGAAGCGGAAGTTGGGTAAAATTCTATAGCAGTGAATGAGAGAATACATTAAATATATTCAAATAGCAAAAGAAAAACTCCACAGTAGTGTTTTCACAACTTTCAAATAGAGGAAAAAAATAGAGAGCGGATAACGGCAGTCAGAAGAGAGAAATATGTAATTTTTACCGTCACTCCCATAGCTGCTGTATTACAAACACCCTCACAGCAGCATTAACTCGTTTTTTGTAATTTTATGCAAAGGTGATATAATACTAAGTATAGTGTTATAAATGTACATATGTTTTTTAAAAATGAAAATATAAAAAACTTATATTTACGATATTGATGACCGTTAAAACGCGTCATCATAGTCTATGAAAAGGGTCTATTGGAATCTATAGCAAACATCAAACATTAAATAAATTATCCAGAACAATGGGTTTATGTGAAGATTGTTTTAAGTTCACTTAAAGCTGCAGTCTGTAAGTTTTGCCTCTTTGTCGCCATCTCTGTTTGAAACTGCAATTGCAGTTATTTGTGGAATTATCAACTTTACGTGGGTTGTGCATCAGCACGGCTCCTCAGAGCGGATGAATCTAATGTTTTCTGTCAGTTACTACATCGGTGTGGATACTGTACTTCGGAATTACAGATTCTACGTATTGGAAGTATGACCAAAATAAAAATTTTCACCAGAAAATGTCCTCTGAACAAGTACATGTCTGCCACTTTTGTTCTGACCAACTGAGAAAAAAAAACCTTACAATAAATCGCACTGTCATTTGGACCTTTCTTGATTACAATCCGCCATCAAAATGATAAGTTTAATTATTGCAGCTGCAGTGAGAAAAGGCTATAACATGCATCCTCACATGCCATATAGCCTACTAGCTAATACTATTTCATGTAAACAGATGTGACGTAATGACGCAAAGACGAACGGCTACATGCTCGAATTTCCCACTGAAACCCACCAGTACCACCCGAATTAGAAAACATTATTACCGTTGTGAATCGGGCTAAGGTAAGGAGATAGTTTTGAACACTGGCTGATTATGTACTTGCTCAAAAATTGATTTTGGAAAGTTACGGGCTGCGGCTTTAAATTAAAAGTTGTTATTTTTTAAAGGCTAATAAATGTTGAAATTGGTTGCTTTCAGTTATACTGTAATGTTTAATCAAAGACTATAGAATAGCACAAGATGCGTCACTCGTATTGTTTTGAATGAGAAAAAAGTGCAACGCACAATATGACGGAATAAGTACCGCCTTCTAAATAAGAGCCAATCACAGATTGGTAAAGTAATCGCATCACTGAATTGAGACACAAGAGATGCACATTTAGGATTGCGCATGCACATTAGCTTGATCTATCCTGAAAAATACAGTTTTTTGTCATGATTCGAGCGTTTAGAAACAAAATTTATGAGACAACTGTTGTTAGATTTCATTGGTGATTTCAAATATGAAATTTAATCGAAAGTTTGGCAAACATTTATGGAGAATACAAAAAAATAGGAGCTGCACTTGAATGCCCAAAAGGCGTTTCAAAGATGGCCGCCGAGTGAAATGACTTGTCTTAAAGGGACTTTGGTTGAATGTCTATAATTAATGTTTTAAAAAAACAGTACCAGTATTAGTGTCAGTGATACTTGCCTTTATTCATAAAAAGATTCCATTAAACAAATATTTCAAATCTACTGTCTTTAAGCTGTTTCTACATGAATTTGGAGATTAACTGTGAAATTATTATAATATAAAAATATAAAAAACTCCAATGTTTTTAATCACGATTAATTACAGAAAAAAATATTTTTAATCGATTGACAGCACTAATAAACATATTTCCTCCTACAGTTGATTTAGTAAAATGTAAAAATGTTTTAATGTTTGGCAGTCCAATCTCAAAAATGTAAATAAATACATCATTGTAGTTATCATTTGGAACGCTATATCCTAAACAGTGTTGTCAGGATGCAAATGGCACATGTTGTCAAATGTTGTAGGTCATCCGGGATTTCCCATGCATACAGAAAGTTCTCATACTCTGCACAGTGTGTACTGCATGATGCAAAAATAGTGAAAGCACTATGCTATTCTGAACATACCTTGAGACTCTAAGTACAGGATGGTGAAAGGGGCTGGCAGGAGGACCACATGGAATAGATGTGACCTACCTAAGACAGATATCTTCAGGCAGGATGAGTGAGAAATGTGCCCCTTAAGGACAACCAGCTATTGGTTAAATGGAACTGCATTGCATAATACATGTCTTGAACTAATAGGGCTTTATGGGAATATGTGCTTGGTGTATGAATGTGTGTGTCTCTCTCTCTCTACATATATATTTATATCATCCATCTTTCTTATCTTTCTCTCTGTGTTTAAACAGCAGTCAGCATGTCTGTGTTTGGTTTACAGCTACACTAACAGCCTGGTCGCTCCGAGCTGGCCGTCTGTCATAACACGTCACCATGCCAATCCGCCTCTGTCACCCGTACAGGCCTCTGAATGGCTTGTTGGCAGTCAGAACACTCCCCTTTGCCAACATGGAGGAAACAAACTGCACAGAGTTACACACACACAAAACACACCAGAAGCCAATGCCGTGCATCAATTCGCATTCATATTCAGATAAATTCTTCTATAATATTCATTTCCAGACATACTGTATCTATAGTTTAGTCTATAGTATTTTACATAATATTTGATTTCAACAGATTAGGGTTCCCTCCAGCATAAGGTATGTTTGTATCCAGAGCAGAAATGATCAATAATCAACACTGTGTATTATTATATACTGCCTTATGTTTTTACAGAAATCATACTGTGCAGTTACTGAATCATATTGCACCAAAAACACCCTTGAGTATCAAAAATCAGAAAATCAGATAACGCTTTTTCTGAATTTCAAATTAGGTAATGATTGTTTACTCAGTCATTATGCCGTAAGTCAGAAATGATATCTTCATATCTTAATCATATAAAGAAAACAGCTCTGTTTATGTTTATTGTTCTTTTAATACTCCACCGAAGAATGAGGAGATACCGAACATCTGCTGTGTGTCTCAATTGAAACCAACATTGTACTTTTATATGCTAAAACTAGAAAACAAAAAACATATGGTAAAAAACAAAACAAAAAAAAAACACTGTCCTACGCACATGCAAAAAGCTTTAGTGTTACCGTGGAAACTCAGGGACATTCAGAAAGTATGTGAACATTAAAGAAACAGTTCACCCAAAAATAAAAATAACATTGTTTACGCAGCCTGTTGTCATGTTGTTCCAAACCCTGTATGACTTTCATTCTTCTGTGGAACATAAAAAAGATATTTTGGGTTTTTTTTGTCCAACATGAAAGTCAGTCTTCTTTTTTGTATTCTGCTCTTTAAAACAAGATTTTTTTTTGTAATGACAGATGTAATATTTTGAAAAACTCTTCTTAATTCTACAGATGAAAATCTGGAATTTAAACCTGAAAGGTTTTAGTATTTTCAATAAAAATGAAAACAAAGCTAGATACAGTGTGTTCCTCAGATGGATCAATCCCTCTGAAACAGAAGTGTGGTACATATGGTTCTGAATTCTCTGACATTTGTGTCCAAGTCCACTAGCAGTGTCTCTCCTGGCAGTACATCACATAGCGCTTCACAGAAGCAGAGAAGAGTGTGAAGGACTTTCTTTACCCAGGGCTTTCCCTATCCCCTCCGGACCGTTATATGCATATGTGAGAATGTAGGAGAGACGCTCCTGTTGCCTTTGAGCAAACAAGAATCACAAAATTCTGCTTGAGCTTCACTGAAATCATTGTTCCTTTCTGAAGATCAATTAATATTTATATTCATATGCTCATCAACATACCCCCTGCCACCAAATTTTGAATAATAGAGTAGCTACTTACTAATTGTTTGTGAATGTGTTCTGTTGCTTGTTAATTTTTTATTACAGAAAGCTTTGTAAACTAACGCGAGTTTAGAGGGAAACAATGCCAGATTGCGAGAAGATGCAACATCATCCTCTGAGACTTACGACTGTTGTTTGAACAAGTTCCTTTCGGGTTTCAAGGGGACGTTTTGACAGAACTGGGTAGAGGAGGTCTTTAATACCTGGAGAGAGGTATCTGTTAGCATTCCCATTCATCTCAGTGGCACTTTCTGGTGCAGGACTCCCAGAAGTAGAAAATAGGGGAAAATATGCAAAGTGTTGCTTGCAAAGAAAATGTCTACTTTTTAATGACCATCATTGGAGAAATATACTTTTACATTATACCAAACCTTTTGGGTAAAGCAGCTGATCTGATCTGACTGGACTGACTCTATAGATGTCCCTTTTAAAGGAAAATGAATGTAAAAGTAAGACTATATTCAAAAGTCAGTCAATATATCATGATTTTGGATTGTTTGGCTCATTAAATATGACTCATATTCTCTGAAACATGTACATGAGATGGAGATGGAGCTGGTGCGGAAAAAGGAGTCCTTACAGAGCTCAACGCTCACTATACCCGAACGCGCTATTCATATTCAAAAGCACC
Source organism: Elopichthys bambusa (assembly GCA_037101425.1). NCBI lineage: Eukaryota > Metazoa > Chordata > Actinopteri > Cypriniformes > Xenocyprididae > Elopichthys > Elopichthys bambusa. The sequence continues at coordinate 10,196,734 of CM074454.1, read as the reverse complement.
GCGGGACCAAATGCAAAGTGATCCTGAATTTCAAAAATGTCCCTCAGTTATTGGTCTTTTGCATTCTGCCTGGCTTGACAGTTTGAAACTGCAAAAAACTTCCACTAACTCTAATGTGAAAACAAAGTTGTCAGCTCTTAAAAAGCTGGTCAGTTCTGGTAAATGCAAATGATGGAATCTATCTAAATTGTTTATCCAAAATGTCATTGCACCAAAGGATTTTTAATTTCATGTTTTCTAAGAAAACAACAACAACAACAAAACATCTAGACTGCAGCATCCAGGGTTTGATTTTAAGAATGTGTTGGGTTGAATTGAGATGTGTGTTGAACACTGAGGAGAGAGGGAAGGTTACATTTAGATAACATGAACTAATGTCATTAGCACTGCAGATGGTACAGTCTGTTCCCTGCTCATCCCCATAGTTACCATCAATACACCCCTTACCTAAATTCAGAAAGAATGGCACAGGGACACAAACACCTTCAAACACCTCAAACATTAGATTACAGGCATGGTTGTGCTCTGCTCAGAATTTACCCTTTGCTATCCAGAATATACTATTATTGTTGTTGTTGTAAATAGTAGTTTTTGTTTATTGTTGTTGTTATTTTTATTGTTTTAGTTTTTTTTATAACATTTTATTTTAGTTAGTGTAACAGGTTACATGTACTCACTATGAAAATTACAATAAATTATACATAATTTCATGGTACTACCCCAAAACCAAATTTTGGTTTTATAATAATAATTTATTTTGAATATAATAATAATAATAAACTATGTATTAAAAAAGGTCACAATAAAGTGGCTTATTGTTGGAAAAACATCCTAAAAATGAGAGTCTGGGGAGAATAAGGCCATACATTTATTTTTTATTTTTTATAATGAACTGGGTTTGATCCTCCATTTTCGAATCATAAAAATTCTTATTATTGTAAAATTGAATTATTTATCATGAGCCATTTTAATATAGAAAAAATATTATATGAAAAAGGCTCATGATAAAATATTATTTTAATATTATTAACATATAGTTTTGTCTATAATAATAATAATAATAAAACGATACATTAAAAAAGTCATAATAAATTGGCTAATTGGTGGGAAGACAACCTAAAATGAGAGTCTAGGGAGAATATGGCCATAAATTTGTCATTTTATGAACTGGGTTGCATCCTCCATTTTCAAATCATAAATATTCTTATTACTGTAAAATTAAATATTTTATCATAAGCCATTTTAATATAGAAAAAGTATATTAAAAAGGTTAATGATAAAATATTATTTTAATATTATTAAAATATAGTTTTGTCTATAATAATAATGAAACTACACATTTAAAAAGGTCATAATAAATTGGCTTATTGGTGGGAAAACATCCTAAAATGAGAGTCTAGGGAAAGTATGGTCATAAATTGGTCGTAATATATGACCTCCGGCCGGTTGCATAAACTGCTTAGACTATCTAGTCATCTAAAAAGTCTTGTGGAAAAAAATTAAAGTCAGTTATAGAAAAAGGGAGACTTATTTAATTTGAATCCGAAAAGTAAGACCGATTACCCCTTGGTTAATTGCTAATTGGTCAGACTAGTTCATAAGACAGAATATGAACATAGCTTATGTTTATGCAACTGGCCTGGGTTTCATCCTCCATTTTCCAATCATAGAGGGTAACTGCACTGATTTTCCATTTAAATGGGAGATCAACAGCTGCAAATAGCTTTTATATCCCCTCTTTCTCTGTCCATTTATGCCTAATTCACTCACTCTCTCGCTCTTTTATTACTCCTCTGTGTCAGTTTTCTGCTGTAATGTGAAAACGATAGAGACAGGCTTATTCATTACACACATTAACGCACATTGTCTTTAAGGGACTTGGATACCCCTGTGTGTACACCGTGAGCCCGAGGGAAGACTTACCTGCAGTATGATCGACTGCTTTTAGCTTTAAGCTATTAGCTGTAACTGTGCCTCAGGCGTATTGGTGTTTAAAGCAGAGCATCAGGTGTAATATAAAACAGACTCTGTGTGGATTTTAGAAATCAGAGGATTTTTGCCTTTCAAGTCATGTATTCAAAGCAAACTGGTCAGAGACATCCAGAGCGGGTTGTTTGCAATTGAGAAGAATCTCTTTTTCTCCCAGTCTCTGTGAAAGGCAGATAATCAATGCTGCTAGGGCAAAAGGGGGCTGAAATATGGCTCTCATTAATACTAGCCCCTTTTATTCTCCTCCTAAATGTATTTCTCACCTAAGAGAGATGACATGTCGAGACTAAAATTAGGAGCCTAAATTTGGCTTCTGATTCAGAGAGAACATTTTTTGACAGTGTTTCCAAAAGGTCAGAGACTAAATAATAATGCCACATTGCTAAATTTAAACTTTGGGATTTTAAAAAGTCTTTAAGCCTATGCTGGAAATCCAGCTTCATTCACAAAAACCTCAACGCCGTGAGGAAATGCATCAGCTCACACCTGGGTTGAGGTGTTTCCTTTTGGGGATGAGTTTCTCAGCTACTAAAGATCAACCATTGATATTTAATGTTATTACACAGCTTTATGGAATACTTGATTCTGATTGGTCAATCGTAGCAGATATTTCCAAATATTTGCTGTCATCCATTGCAACGCTAGATATCAGACTGAACTGAAATTGACGCTACTTTCATGTCTTTCGCATCACACCACAGACTCACTGACGTTCGTTTCATAAAAATGCAACAGCTGTCATCTTGTGTCTCAGTTATCGACTGTAGTGCAGTTTTGTTGTTAACTAAAACTAAAACTATTAAAAATCACTTTCTGTAATTTTAAATTAAGCTTCATTAAAATAATATATAAATATTAGATGAAAAACTAGAAATGTTGCCTTGGCAACTAACTGGATTGTACAGTTTAACACAAAAGTACTAAAACTAAAATAAAAATAAATCAAAAGCTAAATAGACATATTAAAAAAATTACAAAAATTACAAAACCACAACTAAATGACTAAAATATCAAAAAAGCTAATTTAACTATAGTAGTATATAAATAACATGAAAATAACACTGCTGTAGTGAGAATGAATATCCTTAAGTATAACTATTATACATACATATATATATATATATATATATATATATATATATATATATAGTGAGGATAGCAAAATAAAAAAAACTGTGACATATTTTACCCAAAAATTCTTCATACAGTGGACTACCAGTAAAACTGATAAAAATGTGGAACCAAAAATTATTCAGACACTTTGACCTGACCATGTTTTGCTTATCTGACATAATTAAGATTATTTTTTTCTGAAACAGTTTAACTCTGAGATCTTGTCATATTTTATTACCATTTTTTTTTTAACTATAGTGAATAAACTGTAATAATGAATGAAATGTTCAAGGTGTCTGAATAAATTTTGTTTTGACTGTGTGTGTGTATATATATATATATATATATAAACCCACAAATATTAATATAATTAATATTTCACCAACTGACTGTTCATTATCCCTTCACTGATTTAGGTTTAACTTTTAGATTTAATACATTTGAAATATATATATATATATATATATATATATATATATATATATATATATTATGCCCTTAACCAATACGTAATAATTTTAAACCCAAACCCAAAAGCTTAGGGTTGTGGTATTCTGGTCATGTCAGTCACTAGATGTGTCTAATCAAGCTGTGAGGGTTTCTGACATGCTAACAGGCACTCTATAAAAAACAGCTTGAGGGCTTTGTCCAACATCACTCATCACTGCTCAGCTGAGGACACATTCTGATAATCTAAAGTATGCTTGAGTATACCAACTGACATCGCAACTATTCAAAGAGATAAGAGAGCTGTCAGATACATAGACTCATTCACATAGTCTGAGAAATAACAGAGGTGGGGAACCCAATTAGTAGTTGTGAAGTGCTGCTGGGATGCTTCTGTCATCCACAAATGCACACAGAGAGTGAATAGATGCCCATCTGCTGTTGACTTAGACAAGTTCATTACATTTCCCCCTGATCCTTCCACACTCTCGTTTCCAAGTTACCATCTCTCCCTACGTTCCCTTTCCACTGCCGTGCGAACAGGAAAATTCAGACACTCAGGAAACACAAACAAATTAGCAGTTCCTCTTTAACCTGTCTAATTATCTAAAGCGTGAAGAGCTAATGTATTGATATCATGTGAACATCCACTGTTCCCACAATATTCCACATTAGCTGCCAATGAGAACTGAAAACATTCAATTCCACCCCTTCCAATCAATGTGTCCAGTCAGCTCAGAAATATCAGTAATGCACTGTAACTTGCCTTGTAAGTGAAAAAACCAAGAGGTTTGTTCCAAGTTCAGCACATGTCGGTTCAGCAGGGAATTTGGCTGTGCTTTTGAAAACAGAAAGAAAAGAGCTTGTTTCATGTTAATAAGAAGCTGAGAGTCAGTCTTACCTCTTTCTGTGTCTCTTTTTCTCTTGTAGAGCCAGTTTGACTGATTTTACAGCATGTTGAATGAGACTCTCCGATGAAGTACGCCACACATGCACAGGTACACACTCATCCTGCTGTTTCCAGTGAGCGTTTAGGCTGTCATCTGAATGAGAAGATGAACGGAGGTAATGGGGAGGAGAGGAAACGCGCACTTCTGCCCTCTACCTTCCATGCGCTGGATCCCTGCACTTAAACCGAGCGCAGACAGAGCGAGTGAGAGAGTGAGAGGCAGAGAGGATGAGAGGGAGCAGTGTTTGTGTGTATGTGTGTGTGTTTATGTGTGGGTTAAGTTTTGCCTATATTGAGGGAATAATAAAACCTGAAATCACCTACATCTTGTGGAACAGTTAATGGTCCCTATTAGGAAAATGGCTTCAATCATGTTGAATAACAACCTAAATAAAATTCAAAAATGCTGAAAATATTTTGGAAGGGACAGAGGTTTGCAACCTAAATTATTTACTCGAAGTACCTCCTGAGCATTTTATAAAACCTTTACATTTTAAACTTGTAAACTTAAACTTAAACTATGTAGCAAACAATTCAAATTAATTTATTCATTTTTAAAGACAATTTTTGTGTTCTGTTTAGATTGCTCATGTCTGTCTGTTTTTACCTTTGCCGTCATCTAATACTCTCTAAAAGTTAATCTTTAAAAACACTAATAATTTAATAACTCATTTATTATCACTTAAATTCACTTGTAGCATTTAAAACGATTGTTTAAACGGTTATTATTAATATATTCATAACATTTTATTTCAATTTATTTATGTTGTATAAAATATTAATATTCAGTTATTCAGTTATTTATTCATACTGGTCAGTATTTTAAATATGAATATTAAAATTACATTCACGAGTTAGGAAACACTGGGTTAGGGGATAGAAAATATTAAGTCAGTAAAATATCATTGAGTTTCAATAAAAGGTATTGATATCAGTAGAAAACACAATTCACACATCTATCTGTGTGTGGTATGTATTTGTGAGTGGGTGAATGCTTCTGAATCTCTGTGTGTGTGTGGGTGAGTTCTTCAACATGTGTAGCAGGATCTGGATATAGTCCAACAGTTGAAGGCAGAAGGTCAGTATTGGCTCACTAATGAGGGATGGTCTGGGTGTGATTCTGACAGCTCGCTAGAGCTCAATCAACCAGTCCTTCTCTAACACACACACACAATCGTCCTCCTCGTTGCAGCTCAAAATCACCCATTCAATGGACGAAGATCTCCCCCTTCCTGACAGAGAAATGAGAAAGCGAGAGAGGGAGATAAATAGCATATGTGTGCATGAGGTCAAGATCTTTCTGTCCTCATATGACCCAACTGAGAACATTAAAAACCCAATAGTAATACAGTTCAGTTCTCTCAGTTGTAAAGCATCAGTATTACATTTATTCTTCTTGATCTCTGTGTGAAGCTGGAATACAAAACAGAAGCTTGGGAGACAGAAGGTCATATAAATGACTGGATACTCAATGAAAAGGCGAACATAGGTCATTGCATGATAAAGGAAAGTCATGTTGTGTGCACATGAATGTATACATTTAGTTAACATATGTTATCTGATATTTATTAAAGACGTGAAAATGTGTGCACATCTCTGTCCACACTACCAAATCTTAAATTCTCTTATCAGCTGCCATTATGAAGACTTGTCTCGGTAATAAAGGCCCATATGCAGAACTGCGATAAAACAAGACATGTATGTTTCTCTTCAAACCGATAAACAAAAAGAACATCATGCATAAATCTTTAATGACATAGATATTAAATTAATCATTCAAACTTTATGGGAACACAATGGCTCAGTCCAGGTTTGTAGACTCCAGATGTATTTGTGAGGTCAGACTGACAAAAACAAGGAACAAGCTGCAACTTTCCACGACTTCAAGAAAGTTCAGGAAACTTTAAACTGTTCCTGTTTATAATTTTCCATTTATTAGTGGTCAAAAACAAGAAAGTAAGGCAGATACTGCCAGTTACCATTGAATTTTTATTAACATTAATAGCTTGATACTAATTTTTTTCAACCTATTGGCTCATTGGAAAAACACAGCTCAGCCTCCAAAAACGTACCAATACATACAATTCACTGCAGTTTCTAGCTGTACTGAACACTAGGCAGTTAAATGAAAAAAATGTTATTCCTATTGACACAAATTATTATTACAGGTCAGATTATTGATAATAAAGATTGTTTCCGTACAGTTCCTTGAACAATACTACGTCATGACCTTAAAACACTGTAACTATAGTGCATGATTTATAAACTAATACATTTTTATGTTTGCATCACATGACAAGATCCATATGTATGGCTTTTCTTTATGGCTTTTCATAGTAAACTTGCTCAGTACCCCCCGTGAAACATGAGTCATGATAAAAAAGTTCAAAGCTTGTAGAAGCAGACCTTTTTTTGTTTTGTTTTTGTCCCACGTTCATTCACTAATACCTACACACCTTTGCAGCAGAATGCTTCACTACTGCAGTACGCAGTACTGCATCGAGCACCTGAAGCAGGACAACTGCATTATGACATACCTCTGCAGTCCACATGACACGCACCAACACACTTGCACACACACTATGAATACCCACACAAACTTTTATTCAAGTGTGTTTCCTCCTTCTCACTCTCTTTCTCCCCCCACACACCAGCAGATACAGTTCCATATCATGTTCACATCTAATGGCTTACATTTGCCTAAAATATCTCCAATGTCACACTCACATCAACACAGATTCACCATTCACTCTGAAACCCTGCCACAAATGAACATGACTCGTTTTGATGAGTTGCACACGTGAATTTGTAAAGACGCAGCAGTATCTGATCACACATGAGCAAATGTGTCTGTCAGCACAGTTTGAGAAAGTCCTGATTTTCATCAAGTCTTGATGAAAGCCCTTCAAATATGTGTCGGCTGAGAAAGTAAAAAACAGAGAAAATGCTCAGCAATTCAGTATATTACTTCAGTATTCTTCAGATTACTGTTGATGACAGATACATGTCATCCATGTACATCTATCTATCTATCTGTGAAAAAGTGACCTAAGTATTGAGAAATTGGTCTTAGTGATTGTAAAAAAAAAAAAATAAAAAAAAAAATGTAATTTTAGGGTTGGTTCACACAGCATTTTTGAGGTTAGGTCTAGAGATGCATTTTTTAAAAGTTTAACTTCGGCGTAGAATGTGTGAGACGCTGCAAAAAACTCGAGACGCGAGCGCAAGGGTCAAACATGTCCATCTAGTGTGTGTTTACATAGAAAGACAATGGAAAAATAGCAGTGGAATGGAAAAATGCATTCTTTTTGAATGGCCCCTTATAAGTGTGCAAATAAACACATCCTGTGCTGTGTACCACATCATTATTTCATGAAGATGTTGGTGGCATCTCATGTTCCTCAGCAGGCAAGTGTGACAGACTTTTTTGTTGAGCAGAATGACTTGAGATCTGGGGAAATAATGAATGGGTGAGGAAGAGGCATTACAGACAATATGAGTCCATAAAGATATAATGAAAGAGAGTGGAAAAAAAAAAACCTATAATAAAATATATATTTATAATAAATAAATATATATTTTAACAAAGCCAAAACAGGTGTTAAACGACCAAGAGGGAAACTATGTTGATGTCTTGTTATGTATATGACACATGCTATTCTCATTATTTCTGTATAGGAAATGGTTCTTTTTTTCACAACTCCCCAAAGCAGCCCAAATAGTCTAATGTAATGTTTTAAACTATTGTGGCCAACCATTTGGACATCTCATATAGAGAGCAACAGAGTGAAACAGAGGTAGTTAGAGGGAGAAAGACAGATAAAGATGGCAAGAAAGAGAATGAGATGAAGAGACTAGAGATGAAATCTGAGGGAGGGAACTGCTTCTGCCAAAGTTTGTCAGGTGAAATACAGTTTAGCAAAGACCTCCTCCTCACCTTCCTGTTAGTGGAGCTGGCTTTTATCAAGATTACCAGCTGCCTGGAAAAACATACTGAGATAGTGATGGAAAAAAGAAAGCAAGCAGAAAAAGATCGTAGATTGGTGAGCGATGTTGTGGAATAGCGTGAATTTCTGCCACAAAAACCAAAGCAATGCTTTCCTATGACCCTATTGACAGTGGAAATGAAAATTGTGATAAAGCAAATGTCTTGAAGGTTGTTAATTCACTGGAAAACTGACAGAATAATAAGGTCCTATTTATACTGAGAGAAAATTTTCATCATCAATTTTATTTGACATCAAAACAATACATTCCTACAAACTTGTTCATAGCTGGAATCATATCATTTCAAGTTAGATTTAAGCTTTTGGTTATTGTGAGACAGATGGGTTAAAATCAGTGATCTGAACACAGTGGCTTGCTCTCTTTCTAATCACACAGAATACATTTTTAGCTACAGGTTTTCACTGATCTCCAAAGAACTGCTAATTAAAGGTAAATCAATATGCACTCTGTAAACCCTGGTGCTAACAGAGCATCGATTTAATCTACATCATTTAGCTCATTTGAGGCTGTGTATGGTTTACAGTCTTGTAAATGTGCCAGTATTTTTATTTTAGCATATGGTGTGCTTCTTAGAGGAACAACAATGGAAGACAATACAAATTCATCTGTGATAATAACTGATTTAATCATGATAATTTAGAAAATCTGTCAGAACTTGTGCCTTTTGTTTTGTGCTTTCAGACATAAATTATTTTGTACAGTTTTGAGGCAGAAAGTCAGCTAGTTACATTAAAGTTGGCCTCATCAGGAGAAATGGAAGCAAATATTCTTCTTCCATAGGTTTTCTAAAGGTGTTAACTTACCTATAGTAAGGACAGAGTGATATAAAAATGAATGTGAGCCATGAGCAACAGAACACAACCAATGAGTAAAGGCTAAAGACTTTGGGCAAGGTAAACGGAAACTCTGGAGAGAACAGCTGACTGTACCTTAAATGTTTTACATCTGAGACACTCTTAAAGACACAGTTCATCAGAAATGCCATATTTTAGTTCTTGTCTTCACATGAATTTTTACATTGTAAGTCTTAAGGTGTGGTTAAAAAGTAGATTCCTGTCAGTGCAATTTGTTTCAAATGTATGTTTAATATATAATATATAGTAAAAAATGTATGTAGTTATAAATAAATTATATGTAGTCCAGACGTTAATTGACCCGGCACGTCCTGATTTTGCCAAGTTGGACGTTTGTGGGTCAACATATTTTGTTGATCCTGGAACAACATTCCTGTCCAAAAATGTAATCCTATTCATATCCCTACCCCTAAACCTAACCCCACCCTTAAGTTATCCCTAAAATCAAAGGGAAATCAAACCCTGATTGTAAGCCTAAACTTGACATAAACTGTAAACTTGTCCCTCAAATTGATGGGTTGGTTAATTGGAATGTTGTTTCAGGATCAACAAAGATGTTGATCCACATGTTGCACTTGGTGAAATCAGGTTCTGTAATTTATCTATACCCAGACCAATAGGAAAAGCTCAGTAAATTTAGTATGTTGCAGAATGCAGATCATTGACGCACAAGGTCAGGACTGATATTATTTGACTATGTTTAGAGAAGAGAAGCGCTGACATCACCACCGCTCTGTTACCATGGCAAGACAAACACAGCTGTTTACAATCCTTCATTTGAAAGACTGAATGAGTGTTAGTGTCAATCTATAGTTTGTTATCCAGTGGCAGAAACAGAGCATCTTCCATCTTCACATGACATACCCCAACAATTGGACACTGGCAAATGATCTACTATAGCATAACTAATTATTATTTTTTCATTTATATGTCGCTTGCATTTAGTCAGAATATACAGCTCATTTACCTGGCCAACATCATTGTAGGTGGCATAGATTTATCCAAATGCATTTCCAGATGTTCACTTCCTTAATGATGAGTTTAATTCAAGTCATTCAACACTGACAAATGCACTTGATTGTGATGTAACGTTAAATCTAAGTAGGAGGAGAAAAAGAGAAAAGTAAATGAATGGACCAGTGTGAGGGGCGTATGGGTAGAGGACAAGATCTATTTTTGTTCCTTTTTTTTAACAAGAGTTGGAACACATGACTATTAAGCATTACAGCTGGACTCTGAGGAGAACAAAAAAAAAATACAATGTTTTTCCAGGCTCAAACACAGTACAACATCATGTGCCTGTCTCTGGTAGCTATGGAAACACTTTGACTTTTCTTTTTTCTGCTAAATAGCAGAACTATATAAAGCCGGGCTCACACTATAGGAGTTTAAAATCCTAAACGATTGTGAAATCTGGTTGCAGCCCACCCATAAGGAGAATCTTCACTGATTTTTTTTTCTCTCGCAAATTTCAAACATGCACAGACTACAAGATTTGAAAATTGTAGCGCAGCACACACTACAGGATATTATCAAGATTATCATGCCCAGAAGAGCACATCACGTGATCTCGTGGGGAAGCTGATGTAATACATACATAACATACATTTAGTCATTTAGCAGACGCTTTTCTCCAAAGCGACTTTCAAATGAGAACAGTAGAAGCAATTAAATCAACATTAAGTGCAACAGTATGCAAGTGCTGTATCAAGTCCCAGAAAAGCGTGCTCGTAGCAAGGTTTTTTTTTTTTTTTTTTGTGTTTACATTTGCTAGCGGCTTTCTAGCAATTTCTCCCCAGCTTTTTTCTTTGTCTGTACGGTTGTCATGTTTTCAAAGACACGTTATTCAAGCAGTCGTGTTGTTGCAACATTTCCACATGCCATTCCGCCATCTCCGCTGTCCAACGGACCTATACAGCAGCTGGTTTCACGGCCGCGATTTCAAAAGCGCTCTCATTCACTTCTCGCATTCGCCGTTATTAAAGAACTGACACAATCTTCCCGATTAAAAAAAAAACGGGGCGGCCCCGATGTGTCCGCGAACAGATTGGGAGGTTAAAAATTTGATCTTTAAACGCCTCACATTACCACATAATCTGGGCCAAACTTTGGAACCGACCAATGTCATGGACACGATTTTTTCTCAGATTCTCAGGAGGGGTAAATCGGGCATAAATCGGCCTGAAACTCCTGTAGTGTGAGCCCAGCTTATATAACCATCCCTGTCAGAGAAAAATGCTTAATCCAGTCAATAAAGTTGTATTTTTGGTCTTTTTTGGTTTGGTTTAAATACAAAGTTCTGCTATGAACTCTAGATGGCGCAAGCTGATAGGTCCTTAACTCAATCTGCTTGCAATCACAGCATTCTCTATAGGGCACAGCTGATTGGTTCCTGCTGTATCAGTAGCCAATGAGCTCACAGCTCAACCTTCAAATACCAGTCAGCATTTGCTGTAGCAGTTGCAGTGCGATTTCAGAGACCCTTCACCTTCCCCAGCTCCACCTGTATAGATCTGCTACGGGTAATTCATGTATGGTATTTTGTATAGCTGCAGCATTTCTTACTTGCTCACAGGAGCGTGTTGTGCATGTATTGGCAGCAGCAAGTCCTGTACTTGTTCTGCAGCAGCATAGCAGATCTATTTCGCCAAGATCATGTCAACGTTGTCATATCCATTACCATGCCAAACAGTTGGTTTAGCTGGTCAGCCAGCTGGTTTGGAGACTATCTAACCAGTAACAACCTTAGGTTTTTTTTAAACTGATTTACACTAGGGATTTGCAACCACTACTGCCTCTCCTATAGGTCTCCTTGTCTCATGTTTGCTGTATAGTGCCTTCACAAGGTCATCTAGATATAGATCCATAGAAAACGCATGCTAACATGTCCTCTGAGGACGACCGGTAAAAATAGGTACATCACCCCAGGCTCCAGAGCAACGCTGGCTGATGTCCAGATCTGCACGGCAACTGAAGGTGACAGTCACCTTTCTAACACAAGACCTGAGAAAGTGACATTGGTGATGCTTTTGCTGTGATTGTGACAGTCACATGGCTAATGACTTATTATTTGTACTTGCAGAAAGCTTGTTGATAGATATGTGCAGGAGATATTACCAACATTTCATGTAGGATGAAAAACGATTAGAGATAGATGGAAATGGATGCAAAAAGGGGCAAGAGCTTTTTTGGCCAGAAAGAATCTAAAAAGAGTTTCTAATAATTGGAAATCCAAAATTCCTGGAATGATTATAAGACTACCCTCGTTTTGATGCGATTAAGCTTGTTAATCCAACCCAAGAGTGCTGGAAGAGGACAGAGTTTAAAGGCGCACACAAACACAAAGCAGCTGTTTTGGCCCCATTCTGCCGTTCATGAAAACTGTTATTCATTTTATTTATTTATTTATTTATTAAAGAAATACACATTTCTTTTATAGATGCAGCCTGAGTCGTTGAGCTGTTTGGGGCTTAATGCTACGCTCCTGCTTTTCATAGAAAAGTTCATGTTGCAGTGAAAGTATTTATGAGCTTAACTTGTGGCAAATGGAGAAACAATCGCACTCATATCCACTTTACTTTGAAAGTTTAAGTATGGCACTATTTTTTGGCCATGTTTGTGGCATTAACTGATTTGCATAATTGCTTCACTGAATCGGGTGCACGTGGAAATGAACAATGCAATCAGTGGATGCAATTCATTTTTTTGCGAGCACTAATTGGGTGGATAATACAGTGAATGATGTTTTTCACGGTCAACTTGTCTTCTCAAATGTCTGCTTCCTACCCTGCAAGGTTGACAGGATGTAGAGGTTACCATGGTGATGCATCTGCTCTAGTAAAGTGGACTTTAGGATTCAAGAGGAATTCCATAAAATGATTTTCTCTTACTTTTCATTAGAGGCTGATTGCATTGGGATAAACTCATTTAGGATCTTATTATAGTGAACCTTGAAGAGAATCAATAAATGTAATGATTAGCTTGGCTTATAAAAATGAACTATTATCAGAACAACTCAAAATGCATGACAAGAACATGCTGTAGTTTTATTATATCTTTTCGTACAGAAGAATTGTTCAAAGGCAGCTAAAGTGACACTTTCCTGTCTGGGAAAAGCAGTAATTAACTAAATTTGGCTTTCCTAATGGAAATACCTTTTAGAATTTAGGTCTTGGACCTTTACATCCACTTTAATGTTGTCATGAAATCAGCATCCATCTTCAAGAATCAAATAAAATATATAAAAATGTATATTAATAATATGAATATGAATATAAGAATCAAATAATACATATAAAAATTAATATTAATAATATTAATATTAATTGTTTTATATTTTATGGTATTTTATTTATATTTTTTATTTAATTTATTAATTATATACATTTTACATATATAATTTATATAGAAATATATATTTATGTAATTCATATAATACAGTCATTGGAATAAATAAAGTCAATGAATATAATTAATACATATTAAGACTATATAAATAAGTAAAAATAAATTTTAAATAAATACATTAAAAATGACATTACAAAATATATTAAATAGAAAGATAAAGATAAAAAAATAATAAAGATATAAGTGAATAATAATTAAAAAAAAATGTCATCAGGATATTTGAGGAAAATAATACAATGCTTTCATGCAGTCTCTGCATGATGATTTGTATCTGATTCTTTCATTTCAGGTCCTTTTAAATATGTGAAAAACATATCTCTAGAACTCAACATTGGTTTATTTTTTCTGTCAGCTACTTCTCTCACACCCTTCCAGTTCTTAATCTCTCCTCATCTCGAGACCCGGGGCAACAGGTGATGCTTTGAGATACTTCACACAGCCTCATTTGCACTGATGGCAGATTGCAATCAACAGGTCAGGCAAATAATTAAAGAGGAAAGAGGATGGAGGGGATGGGATGGGATGATGAAGAGGGGATGAAATTATAATGCATTATACCGAATGCAGGTTGAGATTTGAAGGAAAATCCTCATCAACACCACCATCATCATCACCTTCGTCCATCTTAATGATTGGTGTTTGTATGAATGATGCTTCCTCTCAGCTAATCAGGAGTATGTATGAGTACCCTCGCTTTCCAGAGGATTTAATCAGGCCTAATCAGTGTTACAAATCCGCTCGCCTTCTACTATACGTGTTCACATCATATGAAAAAACACACAGCTCTTACTAAGCAGCTCATAGAAATGCATTTGATGCAGGCTGAATAAAGCCAAATATGACATTTCTCAAGCTATGTTTCTCAAAAAGAAACTTCCTCTGAAAACAAGCCAGACATTTCCATCCTTTTTTAGCTTGCTGAGTGATTTGCTGCCGTTCTAGCGAGAGCAGCAGGGGTGTCCTTTATGCCAATGGCTAGTGTATCATCGACCCGTGAATTTTATTTGCTGATAGGTCACCATCTGTCACCCTGGACCAGATGAGCAGGCTATGGGATGGAAAATGTTATCACTGAAATGGCAACATGTGGATTGAAGGAAGTTTTGGGAGCTACAGGACAATTGGCTCCCTAGAGACAAAAAGGGCCCCATTAAATAGATCATTTTTTCCTTTGCAGAATTCTGACAAAAACTATTCTTACAGAGCTCTGACTGGCATCACTGTTAATGAGAAAATGAAATCCACAAAGTCAATAATCTTAATCAGGTGGAGTTATTTTGAGAATGGCAAGGCTGAGAAGCAGTTGTTAAAACCACTGACGATTAATAAAGTTTAAAAGCATTCGTAGTACTGCAGAGGCTAGGTACTGTATGTGTTGCGCATAGCCTGTTTACAAAGTTAAATAGTTGTCGTCGATGGAGGAAAATGCAATCAGAGGGTTTGTACCTTTGACTAATTAAACATTAGAAAAAAAGTGCCTGTGGTGACATTTCTGCAAAATGATATTACGATGCACTTTTCGCAACGTTTTCTAGTAAGTGGCGCTAAAAGTGTGTTCAATTTTTTTCAAAAACAGATAAATTGTTGTTGTTGTACATATTGCCGCAGTTTGGGGTTAAACTTTTTTTTGATAGTCCACTTTTGACACTCTACTAACTATAAGAAACATTGCAACTACAAGACAACTAACTCTCATTAGAGTATTAGTAGACTGTTAGGTTAGGGGTTAGGTATCGGGTTAGTAGAATAAGTTGCCATGTAGTTGCACAGTTACTTATAGTCAGTAGAATGTCTGCTGGGAGACCATCAAAATGAAGTTGTCACTCAGTTTTTGTCCGATCACCGTTATACGAAGTTGTGTTGTTCCTGCCTGTCTCCCCGTTTGGATTGTATTCATTAAACTTGGAGTATTTTGATATTGACCATTTTCGTCTTCCTGCCTTAACGCAGCGTGACAGAAGTATTAGCAAATATTAAGCAGACTGTCTACTAATACTCTAATGAGAGTTAGTTGACATGTTGTTGCAAAGTTATTTATAGTAGTAAAATGCCTAAAGTGGACCATTGAAATAAAGTGTTACCCAATATGAAAATGAAATATCCAGTCCAATGAGTGATGCTAAAAGGCTAATGCTCTTATTGTATTTGAAAATAACGTACCACCTACACAAAACCCTAGCCTAAATCTAACTGATAGTGTTAACAAAAGCAAACATGACATAAAAACACAGTTGCTGAAAGAACCATGACATATACACCGATCAGGCATAACATTATGACCACCTTCCTAATATTGTGTTGGTCCTTCTTGTGCTGCCAAAACAGCCCTGACCCATCGAGGCATGGAATCCACTAGACCCCTGAAGGTGCGCTGTGGTATCTGGCACCAAGATGTTAGCAGCAGATTCTTTAAGTCCTGTAAGTTGCGAGGTGGGGCCTTCATGGATCGGACTTGTTTGTTCAGCACGTCCCACAGATGCTCGATTGGATTGATATCTGGGGAATTTGGAGGCCAAGTCAACACCTCACACTTGTTTTTGTGCTCCTCACACCATTCCTGAACCATGTTTACTTTGTGGCAAGGTGTATAATCCTGCTGAAAGAGGCCACAGCCACCAGGGAATACCATTTCCATGTCCAAGGATGTACATGGTCTGCAACAATGCTTAGGTAGGTGGTACGTGATAAAGTAACATCCGCATGGATGGCAGGACCCAAGGTTTCCCAGCAGAACATTGCCTAAAGCATCACATTGCCTCCGCCGGCTTGTCTTCTTCCCATAGTGAATCCTGGTGCCATGTGTTCCCCAGGTAAGTGACGCACATCCACCCGGCCATCCACGTGATGTAAAAGAAAACGTGATTCATCAGACCAGGCCACCTTCTTCCATTACTCTGTGGTCCAGTTCTGATGCTCACGTGCCCACTGTTGGCGTTTTTGGCGGTGGACAGGGGTCAGCATGGGCACCCTGACAGGTCTGCGGCTATGCAGCCCCATACGCAACAAACTGCGATGCACTGTATATTCTGACACCTTTCTATCAGAACCAGCATTAACTTCTTGAGCAATTTGAGCTACAGTAGCTTGTCTGTTGTATTGGACCACACAGGCCAGCCTTCGCTCCCCACGCATCAGTGAGCCTTGGCCACACATGACCCTGTCGCTGGTTCAACACTGTTCCTTCCTTGGACCACTTTTGAAAGATACTGACCACTGCAGACCGGGACAAACTCGCTCAAATCCTTACGCTTGCCCATTTTTCCTGCTTCTAACACATCAACTTTGAGGACAAAATGTTCTCTTGCTGCCTAATATATTCCACCCACTAACAGGTGCTGTGATGAAG
Organism: Elopichthys bambusa; assembly: GCA_037101425.1. Lineage (NCBI taxonomy): Eukaryota > Metazoa > Chordata > Actinopteri > Cypriniformes > Xenocyprididae > Elopichthys > Elopichthys bambusa. Next base: position 10,179,621 of record CM074454.1, on the reverse strand, counting down.
AGACCTGTAAGTGGTCATAATGTTATGCCTGATCGGTGTAGCTTGCTTCTAGATGTCTTTGAGCTTGTGTTTTATGGGACTCGTACCCAAGTGCTCTACATTGCAAATGCAGTGCTGTCCCACTACTACTGGTCAAGTTCAGCATGTTAGAAAAGTATATGGAGCTGGTTACAGATCATGCACTGTGGTAAGAGTTTCATAACAGTATTGTTTAAGGAGCCGTGCAAAAATAAGTCTTTATTTAATCGATAATCATAATTTGTGAAAAAGGAATAAAAGTTGTTGCCGTTTTACTGCCTCTGGTGTTCATTTCAGCTGGAAACTGCAGTGAATTGTATGTACATTGTTTGAGTTTTGCAAAAATGTAGGTAGAGGCACTTTTTTCCAGTGAGCCTATGTTAAAAAAAACATTAAACAGAAGGTGGTGATTACCTTTTCTGAAATTCAGTTTTGTTGCATTCACACAGACAAGTCACTGATTTGGTTATTCATTTTGAGCACAAACTAGAGGTGCTTCTTTGCCCAGGCTTTAAATTTTGCAAGAAATTCAATTATGATGCCTGTTGACACAATTAAGATGATTTGTACGCAGACACTCTCGTTCTTAGCCGAAAGGTTTCCATGGTGACAAAAAGCTTCAGTTGTTCTTGAATATTCAATCATTATATTAGGCAGCAAGACCAGAAGCCCGACTTTCTCTCAGAGAGTAAGTGGCCGTCTTCACAGAAAGATTCATGTTTTTGACAAGGCTTTTCATATCGCTCTGTTGTTCCAAGTCCTCTTCGATGATGTCCTCAGAGATGGCAGATGGCATTTGGATTTCTACCATCGTCGGAGAGCCGAATCGCTAGTGCCAGAGATTCCATGGCGACTGTACCGCGAACACATAGACTGCGAGAGAGGTCAAGTGCTCTGAGAGAAGTGAACAGCTTCTCAGAACGAGCCGGCTGTTAAGGGTTGGAGTAAACATGACAGGGTGGCACATCAGTCAAACTTGGTGCAGTAAATTTCTTTGCTCTCAATGAGGGAGATTTTAGGCTCAATAAAGCTTAAAAGGGAGCAATAACACATTCAAAGCAATAAAACTGGCTCAGTAATCATTAATCTGCCCTTAATTCATTTTAATCTTTTCTGCTGATGTTAAAACACAAGCTTATACAACCTGTTCACCACACGCCAAAGTGGAAAGCGACTAGACGGCTGTTATTTTACGCAGTGAAGGAGAACAGGATATTTCAAAGCCCATATCTCAAGCTCTCAAAGGCATTTGTCATTATATAGAAACATTTGTTTTGGTTCTGTTTGCTTTCTCCAAATCCTCCAACTTCCAGAAAAGAATGATAACCTTGGGCTTGAGTTTTAGGTGTCCTCCAGAAGTTGAATAAACAGAAACTCTAACTTGGGCTCACGGAAGGAATTTATGTATCTGGCTGCAATACAAAGAGACTGCCTGATAAGACCTGCAATGATCAGGAAGATTTGTGGAGTGAGAGAGAAAGAAAGAGAGACATTCTGATTGTGTTTGCCTGTGTAAAGCATCCTATGATAAAGCACTAGTGTCTGGCATCTGTGTAAAATATATTCGCTTATAATAGTAGATCTAAAATCAATATCAGTGTTCTTCTTGCCATAAATTCTTCCTATGTACATGAATTCACTATTTATTTTTTGACTGCTTGGCTCACCAACTAACAGCAGTAGATTACAAACAGCTTGCTATAAATACAGTATAGACAGAAACCAGAAACTGAAGCCAATCCCCAAAAACAAGAAAGAAAATATTCGGTGAGGGTTGGCAAATTGTGCCCACGGATATTTTTATGTGCAATCTGCAATGGTTTGGAAATTATGCGCATCAGGTAATGGTGCAAATGCATCCACAAAAATATGTAGCATTCCTTTTGCTCAAACTGTTTTCCATTTTAATAAAATGGAATTTATTCCTCTGAAGTCAAAGCTGAATTTTCAGCAGCCAGTCTTGAGTGTCACATGATCCTTCAGAAATCATTATAATATGCTGATTTGGTGTAACATGCCGCCTTATTATTGGCCAGCTTCTGCGTCAGCAGCACACGCATGTCGGCCAATAATGAGGTGGCGTTCTGACGTATAACCCGGAAGCGCTGCTCTGTGTTTACAACATTAGCAGCGCAGGAGACTGACAGGGAAGAGAAGAAATTGTTAAATAAAGTCGTTAGTTTTGTTTTGTTTTTGCGCACAAAAGTATACTCGTTGCTTCATAACATTAAAGTTGAACTGTAGTCACATGGACTATTTTAATGATGTCTTTACTACCTTTCTGTGCCTAGAAAGGTGCAATGACGTTGCTGCCTATATGGGTGGTTCAGAAATCTCGGATTTCATCAAAAATATCTTAATTTGTGTTCTGAAGATTAACATTTGGGTTTGGAACTACATGAGGGTAAGTAATTAATGACATAAATTTAATTTTTGGGTGAACTAAACTTTTAAGATGACCTGAGTTCAAATCCTAGCTTGTGGACCTTTCCTAAACCTTTTTTGCTTTCACTTCTCCATTGCTACTTGCTCTCTTTGAACTCTCCTGTCAAAATAGAGGCAAAAAACTGCTTATCTACATCGGGTTATCAAGCAGTTCAGTAATTCACTTTCTTGAATAAAGTGCAAGCCAGGTTTACTTAGGGCAGAGGAGTGTTTGCAGGCACAACAGTCTTAACAGGCTGCAGGCAGAACAGTTGTTTTGGCCTCTAAATTTCAGTCACAATCTTTGTTCCAAACAACAATGATAAATCTTTGGACAGAGATGCTTCATTTAACCTACACTTTCAGAGATTGTTATGCTGTTGTCGCTCATGCTGTTTGTGGGTAGTTGGCATTTTCTGCCCGGTCCTTCACTATGAATTTGATGCATCACTTTGGGGTCCAGATAATAGAAACTTTAAAAAGGCATCGATAATGTTGACTCAAGTGGTGAGACGAAGGAGAGGTGGATAAAGGATGAAATGTCAATCAGAGGAATGGGGGATGCTTTCATTTCATCCACAGCTATTCAAATAATATACCAATTCATTACAGTCAGTTTGCTGTCCTGGATAACTGAGGATTGGCCAAGCTGTCAGAGCAGAATACGAAGACACTAGACAATGAATCCGCATGGATTAAGGTTTGAAATGATGGAAAATGTCATGAATGGCTTTATCAAGGTTAAAATTATCCTGCATTATTATTGAACCCCATTATGAGGTTCCGATTACAGTCTCCTGGATGGCTATAAAAAGACCATTCAGGCTTGTGGGCAGCTTACTGGTCACAGCGGCTGATATGGGGCCTCAATTTCGGAGACATAACCTCTCGGTCGAGTCCTATTTACACCGGCATTAATGGAACTGTCGTGTCCTCTCATCTCTTTGACATACACACAATGCCTGTTGTCATACTGCTCTGAAATTGTGGCCCACCTGGCATTGAGAATAAGCTTGTCATAGAGTGGTCTGCTCAGAGAGATAACACCACGGAAACTGTCACCGGGCAGCCTGTCACTACGGAGCCCGTAGTCATCGACGGCAACTGCACCCGCACAACAAAAGTCTGGGGAACACAATGGCCTGCCAGTCTGTGGTCCATGACAAAGAGGTGAAGCATAATTAAAGCAGCCAGCTGGATGTTTTCCTCTGAATGCTGGATGGAATTACGTGACTAAAACAGAGAATATTAAGCAAAGTTGCTGTAATATGGTTCTGCGGCTACCCTTGTTTTTGAATGCTTTGTGGAGAGCAGCATTTCTCTTCATTTTCAGTATTAGTGGCTGACATTTTACAGCTGCATTTAATCTTTGGAATCAAACACAATGCCTGAAGTCTGGTTTTGCACCAACAGTGTATAAGAGAATTGAACCAAGAACCAAAGGGATGACCTAAAAATGAAAATTCAGTCATTTATTTTCTCACACTCACCATTCCTAACCCTGTTATTTTGTGAATCTATCAGTGGAACATAGTATTGTTCGGCGACTTGGAATATAGCACACGTGATTTGGACTATTGTTATGGTTTTAAATGGTGTTTTTTTTCCTTTTTTAGAGTTTTGACAGATGTGGTCAATATGAACTGTCTATGGTATACAAAAAGGAATTGTGACTTTACACCTCTCAGTTGTAATTGTATTTCTTTCTATTGCAATTGTAGATTTTTCCACCTCACAATGTGGTTTTCCATCCATAAGTCATCCAACTTGACTTTGTATATTAAAATGTGATTCCCATTTGTGACTTTGTATCTCAAAATTTGACTTAAGATCTCACAACGTGATTTTGTATATAAAAATGTGACTCTATATCTTGCATTTGTGACTTTATATTTCACAATGTCACTTAATATCTGACAGTGACTTCATAACTCCTAATGTGATTTTATATCTCCCAGTTGTCACTTAATATCCCACAATGTGACTCTATATCTCCCAATTGTGATCTCATGTTTACCTGATTTTGTATAAAATATCTACTTTTATTTTCCATGAAAAAAAAAAAAAAAATGAGTGGGGATAATTTTTGGGTGAACTATTTCTAGTAGATTTACAATCTAAAAGGAGATCTGTGTTCACTAGTTGTCATAAAACGTAAGCTATAATCAGAACCAGTTTAATTGTCCTGGTGTCAGTTTAATGTATTTATGTGGAATACATATTTTCTTGTTCCAAAGAATACTGCTGTTTCACATTAACATGTATTACCATATCAGTCTCTGACCTGTGTATAAAAAACAATGAGCATATGATGCTGAAATAGGCCAAGTGAAGCATTATCATAAATTATCAGACATTAGATGACCCCTGCATGCAGACTGTCAGCAGACTAAAAGCAACAGTTTATCCTGGTCTGAGTTCCAGTCTTGCTTAGAAATGTTGGGCCTTTAATGAGGAAACAGTGACTCACAGCTGAGGGCTTGTGGGGTCAGTCTCATGTAGAAGCCCAAGGTAGCTGGCAGAAGTCAGATTCATTGTATGAAAACAAATATTTAATAACATTAGAGAAGGAAAGAGTTGGAAAGAGAGACAAAGATGATTTTGTCAAGTGTTACACACATCTTAAAAATTGTTTTTCATTATTACCTTATTTTAATTACCAAAAAAATTATATTTAGCAGACACACACACATATTTTGCACAAATCTGTTTCCACATGATTGAAGTAAATAATTTTATTCAATCGATTTTTACACAAATTGTAATGTTGACTGTTTTGATCAATCTCACGTTTTAGCATGTTATTAAATATGGCAATGTTAATGTATTTGGTTTTGGTGGACTAGATCTGCTGCTTTTGAATATTGCTGCTGCAGAGCAAGCATGGACTGTATGCTTCTATAAATCCCGTAGCAGATCTAGGCAGGTGGAGCTGGGGGAGGTAGAGGGTTTCAAAGGAACTCTCTCTGAGTTGCTGCAGGACTAGCCTACAGAAAACAATGAACCAGACTATTTAAATGTTGAGAAAGCAATCTCATTGGCTTCAAGATCAGCAGAGGCCAATCAGCTTGTGCCATGCAGTAATGATGTGATTGCTTGTAAAGGACCTATCAGCCTGAGTTTCATGACCGAGCTAGATATTTATTTGATCATTTATAAGTATTATATTCTCTTTTTCTTTATTCTAAAACATTATTTATTTTTATATTTATTGTTTTATAGAAAATTATTTTTTCTTTCATTAATTAAGAGTACCAGGCTCTGTGTACACAATGTGTGAACAGTGACTGATAAATATTTCTCATTTGCTTTCTTAGTTTTACCTCTTGTATGGTAATTGGAGTCAGTTTGTTTTTATGATTAAATATAGATCCAGTATTGAATATATTCTCTCTCTTCCCCCAGTATTAATAATTATTATGAGAATGTGAAGATCAACAGTGTTTAATATTGAGCTGCTGTGTACAGGCGTGATTTTCTGAATTTTCTTGAAGTCCTCTGACAGATATCCGAGGCATGACTCAATAGTCTGAGGAGCGCTTGGCAAATACAGAAAATTTAAATCTCCTACGCACTCCAACAACATTCAAACAGACACAGCACTTTAATAACGCAAAACATCTCGCATCCAGCCATCAGGCCATCATCCAATAAAAAGATTTATTTAGAGAAAGTTCACAGATTAGAAAGATTTGATTAAAAGCATCATTAATTGGCATTACAAGTTTTATCCAGTAACACAGGCTCGCAGCCAGAGCTCAGAGCGATTCTGTTAAAAACAGGAGGGAGACATTCCTTTGTTTATCAAACATTTAGGTTTGGCTGGAGACTCCATGAACATCTTCGACAACATCCGTTCCACCCCTCCATTAGTTTGTTTACAAAAAGTTAATTTAGCTGGAACCAAATTAAGCACACTTTGCACACTTTGCAGCATGTTTTAATTTAGAGTTTCACTAGGAAGCACTTAAGAAAATTTAGAACCTCTTTTACAAACAACAACTTTTTAATTTCAGTTTCGCTGTGCTCCTGTTGTTCCTGAACTAATCTCTGGAGAACAAGCGTCTGCCTGGACAGCAAGCATTAAATGTTTTAATTCTATCTACAGTAAACCTGTCTAATGATGGCTTTCAAACTAAAAAGGTTCTTTACCAAAGTGCAAAAAAAAAGTTAAAAATGATTTATTAATCTGCGTCAGTAATGGAGCATGGAACATTGTAAGAGTTAATATTTCAATTTAAACGCTATGCACTTGGGCACTCTTCTTCTCTGAACATTGAATATGCAACAATTTAGAAAATTTGTGCATTTTCAGTAGCAGCAGTAACTTTTAGACTGCCATCAGCTGTCAGAAACATTGTTTAAAAAATCCCAGTAGCAAGCAAACCATGCGAAGTTGATTAAATTGTCTGATCATGAAGAAAAAGTAATGAGGGTGACATACAAACCCATCCAGAACAATTTAAAGAAACATGCTGAGTTTTTGCCACTCTGAACTAGCTGAATAGAATATATACATTAAATAAAAGAAGAAGAGCAGACAGCAAATCAAAGAGAACAAGTGTATGTGGAGCAAAGGGTCCATGGGGAAAAGATGGGTAAGTAATTGCTGTGTTCATGAAAACAAGATCACAGAGCACCCATCCAAAAACGCTGTGAAAGTCGGTCCTTGACATGCTTACTACAAAAGAGTGAATGTGATCACCACTCTCAAGTGAGAATAATACACTCTTTTCCATTCACCTTCTCTTGCAGAGAACAATAATGCAATAAAAAAAGGTCTGAATATAGACTGGCACTGTAGCTCTGTTCTAAAACCTAGTGAACTGACCTAGACAGGATTTAAAGATGTCATAGGTACAATCCAGACTCAAAGGCTAAGACAAGATGCCACATTTTGGTCATAAACTGAGGCTGCATCCTTAATGGAAATGGCAATCCCAGAATGTATTGTGATGAGCTCAGTCTTCAACTGTTGGAATCATTATTGAAGTTAGCATGCTACTAATCTAAAGATAGTAAATCTGGTGAGCAGGGCTTTTAGTATGGTGTGCATGCTGTAGAAAGCTGCTGCCTATGTAGAATGTTTCAAATCAGTCACTTTCATTTCAGTTAGGAGGCTGCCTTCAGGCACATTGACGCTTGACAGTGATATGCACCGACAAAGCGACCTCAAGTCATTCATTTTCAATGGGAGTTGCCCATTTCTGAAGCTGTGCAAAATCCTACACTGTGTCTGAAATTGCCCCCATACCCTGACATCCACAGCTGAATCAGATGTTCCTTTTTACTCGATTTAAATAAAAATAAAATAAAAAAGTATTATACAAGCTAGTTTTCATGAGCTTGAAAGCAAAAACAATGCAAATGTGGCAGCCTTTCCAGTGCAATAAGTATCCGAATTTGTGCACAACTCCTTTAAGTGGACTATTCTTGTGGTCTAATTAGGTAATAGTGATTGAGGCTTTAGGGGGCGATTTTGCTACTGCAGAATCCTATCCTACATTCTCCCCAATGCATTGGCTGAGCTTCTCAATTGGAAGGCTACATCCTATTGAGGCTGTGTCTGTTCTAGACCAGTTCTTTTGAGGGTTCAAGGCTAGGCGAGTCCTCCTCTGTATTGAATACTAGAATGAAATAAGTCTAGCAAGTCTACAGGCTACTTCATATTTCAAGCCAAGCAGCTTTCTGTTGTTAAATGCGGCAAACACACGTGACAAACTTGATCCTGTTGTGAAATGTGCATGGGGGAATATTTCGACCTCATGCAAAATTTCCAATTGTGCGGATTCCTATTGAAATTATATCTATCTGGATACTTTAGATCAAAATCAGGCATTGAGGAAGGAGGATAAGATTCTGAGAGGATAGTATCTCACATGACACCAACGGCATGAGCAGAGCTCAACTTTATGCAAATGAACAGTGATCCGCTGCCTGATTCAGCCTACTAGCAACCGACAGCAAAGACTCACCAACATCCAGTTATTTAATTGCTGTCAACTTGAACACCAACATTTAGAAGGGTGCCCATGTAGGCCATTGACAGCTTGTTAGATTTTAGGAGAGAGCTTCAATCTAGAGGCTCCAGAGGTCATCAGATAGTGAATGTAAAAGAGACAGAAGGTTTTCACCCACATACATTGCTTTCTATGTCCTTTTCACTCTTTAAAAACACAAGTCTCGTTTCTACTGACAGTAAGTCTGTAACCATACCACCACACATTTGAAGTACATTAGTGTTAAGTGCAAAACAGAGTGAGAAAAAATAGCCTGGGCCTGGGATCGTTTCATGGCACATATGGCTACTGCCAGGTTTGTTTTAGTTACGGTGCTAAACAGAGAAATGGGCACGATGTTCCACGCGGGCCCGTTTATACAAGCCGAGAGATAAGAGCCAAACGGGGGTCTGGACTCTCTCACCTCTTCCTCCTCCGCACGCACAGTCTGTGGACGCTTTGGGATCCTTCGCTGAAGCGATTTGCAATTCTGACCACATATGTCACCATGTTTACACAGATCGCAGACATCTCAAACTATTTGTACGAGTGCTAATGGGGAAAAGACTAAACTGAGGCTTAAACATGCTTACATTTTCAGCACAGGTGATTACAGTAGGCAAAAAACTCTCGACCCTGTAATCACAAGCTAATTTTTCACTACATTTTAGCCTCAATGACTTAATGTCAATAGCTGAAAAAATGTCAACAGAAGCTTTAGTATACATATATATATATATATATATATATATAGACTGACTCTACATATAGGACTGTGCATAAATGCTGCTGTGTTTAATTTTTTAGTCGTAGTATATGACAGTAGTATGTTTTCCAGACATACTCTCCTGCTCTTGAGACCGAAAGCCATGGAAGACAGGATAGAACAAGACATCATGCTTGCCTGGTCGTAAAACTTTAACATCATTACAATCTCTGGGGGATGTATGGGAACATGAATAGCACTCAGCAGTCAACACTGAGGTCACCGGAGGGCCTGGCTGGCTGGAAAGCCATAGGGAGAGGATTGCATACTTCAAAGATTGTGAAGGTTGCTATTTTTCTCCAAGAGTTGTATTATACCTTAACATTGCATGGATTTAAAGTGTTACATTAACGAATTTTTGCAGGCAAAAAGGTCCACTGTCTGAAGTCAATAATCGAACGACGTATGAATCTCATAGAGAAGTAACTTTCAAACCGAGCAGCTTTCTGTTGGTCAGTGTGGCGAATCCATGTGACTTAAAAACAAGTGAAAGTGAAAATGACATGTGAAGGCCAAGTATAGTAACCCATACTCAGAATTTGTCCTCTGCATTTAACCCATCCAGTTAGTGCACACAAATTAGGAGTAGTCAGTAGTGAGCACATACACCAATTGGGCAGCCATTTTGCTGTGGCAGCCGGGGAGCGATTGGGGGTTAGGTGCCTTGCTCAAGGGCACCACCTACGTCATTTCGTCGCCTTGGCGTAGATTAAACAGTTGGTCGTGCACGGACAGGTCAGCAGTGCTTTGTCCGAAAACCTCTCTGAAATGGCAGAAGAAATCATTAATTGTGGCTGTTACTGGAACGTTAGATTCCCAGAGGGGTTGAGCCCATTGCAATGCTCATCCAGACAGCAGAGAGATGATAAACGCTTGTTTGCGGCAATTGCCAGGCTGTGTTCAGTTGCAAAGAGTGTCCTATACCATTTTCTTCACTGGAGGCTCCTTTGTTTGTTAAATATTTTATAATAGTTATCATTTATCAACATATTTCATGGCTAAAAGCTGATAAGGTTTGCTTACAGGAGATAAGGAACAAGAAGCCTTCAAGTCCTCCTGGGAAGTTTCCTCTTACAGTTTACTAAAAAGAAAAAGTGCAATTTCTTTCCCTCTTTTTCATTTACATACAAAAGACATTTTTTTTTTCAGCACTAAAAATTACTACTAATTGTACAGTAAACATTCAAAATGTAAGCTAAAAATGATCAATACCAATCTGCTTTAATTTAATTTAATTGGCACACCCCCAAGCTAAAAGTCAGAGCTCAAAAAAGTCCAGAAGACATTGTGATGCATTTAATGTGTTTTCATCTCATAAATACAATAACAAAGACTTGACTGCAATATAAATTGCCACACAATTTATCTACAAAATTCAAAACTCTTGTAGGCTTGATTTGCACAGGCAGATGTGTAATTGGGTGGTGTATGCATAATTACCGTACTTGTGGTTGCTTTGGATACCGTAGATTCCATTTAATATATTATATTAAGATCTAATAGGACACAGACTGATGGAGAATGGAACATAAAGCCTCTATTTGAATAAAAATGATTTATTTCTCTTACAAAGACCATCATTGTCAAAGAAAACTCAGATACTGGTTTAATTTGGATGTGGCTAACCAGCTTCCTTATTCAACCAAAGCATCATTTATGAATTCTTCATGGAGGCGATGTCCTCAGAAAAATATTCTGTATTCATATTGACTGAAAAACATGGAGTCAGTCTTCGAGAAAACAGTTGCAGCTGTTCACTGCATCACATTGCAGCAATAAAACAAAGTATGATTCTCTCTCATTGACGTTGCCTGTGTGATAATGAGTCTGATCTTTCATGTCAAATCATTTAACTTAATGAACTACATAATATATTTTAGATAAAAATAAAGCTTCTTCTTTTTCTTTTTTTTCTTCTGTAATGGGCTTTTTCAAAAAGATATTTTTCAAATCTCTTAGCAGACATAAGAGTTTGTGGTAACACTTTACAATAAGGTTTCATTAGTTAATATTCTACTTTAGTTAACATGAACTAAGAATGAACAATACTTCTAGCATTTATTAATCTTAGTTAATGTTAATTTCAACATTTATTTATTATTTAATGTTATTGAAATGATAAGAAAGAAGGGTGTGTGGGTGTGTCTTGTGGCTAACACAAACCTCTTCAAACACCAATGAGAGCATCTGTGAAATCACTGCCAATTACTGGCAGCTGCATTAAGTTAGACACAAGTTTTTAAAAACCTCTTGAACACTTGCTTTCAGGGGTGGGAATGTGACAATGGCTGAATCCCAAATGGCTCACTTCTATGCACTTTCGGTCCTGTGGACTTAAAATGGCTGCTGTGTGCGTGTGTCCGTTAAGTCCACGAGACAGTAGGGTGTCCCATTCATCATTTTAGGTTTCAGAAGAGTGCTCGCGGACACCCCTTTTGCGGCACTTCAGCTGAGCCTGCAAGTTTGCAAGCTTCGCAGAGGACTTTACCTGGCAGTCAAAGCGGCATTACGTCACGAAAGTGTGGACTCAGAAGAAGACTGTGAGGGTTTAGGGTGCCATCTGGGATTCAGCCATAGAATGCTGGTGGATTGAGTAGCTGACATTTGTTTCCCTGTCCCTTTATTTTGTGTGTCCCCACCTCCCCAAACAATCTATTGTCCATTTTGTTTTAAAACATGCTTTATGTAATTTATGAAAGTGATGTGGGACTCAAATACATTTATAATGTGACTCTTAGGAGTGAAATGGGACATTTAATGAGAAAAAAATAATGTTAGGACTTGATTTTATCCATTGTGAATGGTTTAGGGGAGGGTTAAGTGATGTCAGTCAGATATTTTTTATTGTTTTATTTGTATATTTATTTTTATGTTTTCAGAATTGAAGCAAGTTATTAACAGGTTTTGCAAAGTTATGAATCCATGTACAATAACCATGCAAGAAATGTGTATAGGCAATTTTTATTTCAGGTTCCCCCAAATTTGATTTCTCTTTGTTTTGCCACGTGTTCATTTTGTGACCATCAGCTAAAACAGTTCTAGGCATGTTCAATAAGACTGTAATGTCTAAAATTACAAACATTTCAGCATTAATCTGCAAAACATTCTGTTGCCAAAGATAAGATATATTTTTGTTGAAAGCGTTGAAAAGTAATCTATGAAACCTTCTGGTTTGCCAAATCAAACTCATCATAGACTTGCTCTTTTTTTTATATCTGTCTCTCTTGATCCCTCAACTCTTATCAGCTAAATAGCTTATCTTTTGAGAATGCAGCAATCAATACATCAACAAGTAAATGAATGAATGACCTCTTTCAGAGTCCATTGCTTACAAAAGAAAAGCATATCAGTAAAAAAGGTTAGTGTTATCACAGTTTTGCTGTAGAGGTAAAATCGAACAAGATGTAAATGGCACTAAGGTGCTATTAAAAAAAATCTATTCTTTCCGACCTGATCTCATGAGGAAAATATAACTATAGTTTTTGTAAATTAGTTTAAATTATAAAAAACTATTTTGAAGAAATTTGTACCATTTGATTCGTACGAAGACATACTTTAAAAAAAAAATAAGCACAAAGGTCCACCCCTGGTGTTCCTTCAGTAAATTGAATGAATTCGCCACCGATTCGCCAGATTGTAAAATAGCTAATTGTAGGCAAAAAACGAGCAGTACCTCCTAATTCACAGTACTCATAAAAGAGTAGGCAAAAAGCACCCGGATGATCTATATCTGCTGTGAGTGTCAAGGAGTCAGTTCCCACCACCAACAATCACAACACATCGTCACCGGATCTCCACACTGACAGAAGACCAGATGCAGAGCTCCACGAACACACCATCCACGAGCACGTCACCCGCAGCCACTTCCGACCTCGTGCACTTTGTTCGTCAGGCACTCCTTCAATCAGCACCTGGTGCAACATCTTCTTCAGCTGCCTCTGCCAGTCCCATGGCCCGACTAGCGACATTCTCAGGTACGGCAGAGGACTGCAGTGGGTTTCTACTTCAATGCTCGCCATATCTGGAAGCACAGTCTCATCTCTTCCAACAGAACGCGCCAGGGTGGCATTTATCATCTCTCTGCTGTCTGGATGAGCATTGCAATAGGCTCAACCCCTCTGGGAATCTAACGCTCCAGTAACAGCCACAATTAATGATTTCTTCTGCCATTTCAGAGAGGTTTTCGGACAAAGCACTGCTGACCTGTCCGTGCACGACCAACTGTTTAATCTACACCAAGGCGACGAAACCGTGAGTATGTATGCTCTCCGCTTCCACACTTTGGCAGCTGCCAGTGAATGGAATGAAACAGAGCTTATTACAGCTTTCTGCCAAGGACTCACTCCTCGAGTTAAGCAGTTAATGGTCGTGTACGATGACACAATGGGTTTGGAAAACCTCAGAAAACCATACGTGTGGCTCAGCGATTCTCAGCGTGTTCTCTGCTTCCACCTGCTGCCAGTTCTCTGCCTGCCTCACCATCTGTCACCCTTCCAGCACCAGAACAGATGCAGGTAGATTCCTTCCGCCTCACCCGAGTGGAGCATCAGAGAAGAATTCAACAACGACTATGTCTCTACTGTGGGGGAGAAGGACATGTCATCACCGTGTGTCCCATCCGACCACCACGCCCAGCGGTGAGTACCATCCAAGTTCCAGCCCGTGTAGTGCCTCTTACAAGAACTAATGTCCAACTGTTAAACTCTCACGTCTGTGTTTCAGCGCAAGCCCTCCTAGACTCTGGATCAGTGGGAAACTTCATCAGCACCCAAGTTCTTCAAAAACTGAATGTACGCCAAAAATCGATGTCAACAAGATCTACAAATCCAAACCATCCAAGGAAAGCTGCTGGGCTGTGGTCACATCACACACTTCTCTCCCACACTGACGCTTCGTATCGGCTGCCTGCATCGGCTGCCTGGAAGGATCCACTGCTGATATCATCCTGGGACGCCCCTGGTTAACGCAACATCAACCACAGATACAATGAAAACAGTTTCCAATCCTGCTTATCTCTGATCAAGAAACCATTTGCGAAGTCCCAATCTACCTCTTTCCATTCCAAGTATGTTCCTCAAGAATAGGATGTCTTCAGTAAGCGATTGGCTACACAACTTCCACCTCACCAGCCATCGGACTGTGCCATCGACCTGCTACCTGGGGCTACACCTTTGAGTCATTACCGACCATCGTAACCTCGAATACCTCAGAGAAGCTAAGAGGCTCAATCCTCGCCAAGCCTGCTGGGCTTTATTCTTCACAAGGTTCATATTCACAGTCACCTACCGTCCTGGAAGCAAGAATTGTATAGCTGATGCTCTCTCTCGTCTGTTCCAGCCTGAACTAGAGAATACAGACCCCGAGAACATCCTCCCTCCAGCCATGATTGTAAGCCCCATCCAATGGACCATTAACCAACAGATTCTGAAGTGTGTATTCGATAGATATTTTACAATCCCATGAGGCCATGGGAGAGGATTTGTGAATGGCAGTGAAGCAACGTAACTGTTGCTGATAGGTCACATGATAACAACAACATGGCGAATGTAGTACATCTGGATTACATTCATACTACACACATTCATACTATATAGAATGTACTTTTTTGCACACAAAGTAACTAAAAGGCACTACTCAAGAGAGTATGCGATTTCGGATGCAGCCAGTGTGTTGAATCTTCCTGTGAAGATTCAAGGATTTGCTTCACACTGCTCTTGCTCTCCCTGAGGTGATTTATAATTCAGGGATCATAACTTGACGTTCAGTGTTTCTGATGAATGTGACAGGCTTAGCTGCATAATTCACCTGATCTGATAAGAATTAAAAGTACAGAACACACTGCATTGTGTCTCCTAAACATTGCATGATCTTGTATGTTTAAGGATGCCCTGCAGGTCACATGCTATAGAAAAGCATTCATGATAAGCTGTTGTAAGGTCTTGTTGTTTTTTCGGAAATGGAGGTTTTGAGATTTGTGCCAGTATCATAGGATGGTGAATAAGATGCATTCATGCTAACAGACCACAGAAATTGTGTTGTACCATTGTAGGAGGCCAGTATTTTGCGTTAGGTCAGGGGTTCGTACATCGCTGGGGAGTGACAGAGAACGTGGAGTGAATTTAAATGAGTTTGTGGGCTGAAAGAGTTGAAATGATGTGGGACTCTGTGAAAACTGATTATAGTAATGTCAAAGTTAGCTATTCTCACTTGTGTTAGCAGGATATGGAGAAATTTAGTGGTTAATCTGACTGAAATTCATCTCAAATATTGTTCAAGTTTTGGTTTTAGACTATTTTTGTTAAAAGGAATTTCTGTGTGGAAAGCATTATTGCGTTTTCTCGACATTCTTCAGAAAAAAAAAAAATGCACAGGGCTGGATTTTCTATAGCACTTGAATAGGTAATGTGCAAATGCTAAGCTAATTAGCGCCAAAGCTACCTGTTAACATTCTATTATCTCAATGGCAGTTTCTCTGAATGCTAGCACAAACCTTTACAGTTTTAATTTCATGATATAAATGCTGCACAGCAGACAGGGAAACTCCAAAATGGAAAAAGGCATGTTTGTAACTTGATGCTAACTAGTATGCTTACCCTTTTGGACAGCGTTCGAGTATAGTCACTGAACATGTAAGGAATAGTTTTGCACAGTTTATGTGGATTTTATTTAATCAATACCCTTTGTAAACTAGATTTGTGATGATAAACTGTGTTTGTGTTTGTGTGTGTGTGTGTGTGTGTGTGTGTGTGTGTGTGTGTGTGTGTGTGTGTGTGAAACCCTTAATTTATCAGTTTTCTGTTGGAAAACAAACTGACACTGTGAAACAATAGCTTTGAATTAGCTTTGAATATCTCACCCCACTCTCTGAACATGTCGTTGTATATTGATGCATGAAAAACACCAAAGAACAAAGAACTAAATTAGAATTAAAACAATAAACCACTTTGACCAAATCCTTTCCCCTGCTGGGCAGGTGGACGCCTGCTCTTCTGAAGATCTGAAGAGCTGTGAATGTGAATATGAAGATCAGAGGGAGAGAATGAGACACCTGCTTGCCACAGACCTGCACAACGACAGTAACACCACAGTGAAAACCAGTCAAATACACAGGCTTTCATGAGAGAAATGGACAACAGATTTATCAGATATCTTCTCACAGGTATTTTAATACTGAATAATTTTTGTTTTTCCCCCAGAATGTTTTCTTTTGACATCAAATTACAATTTTATCAAGATGTCATTTCCACTAATTTTCAAATTATGTATTGTGTTTTATAGCACAATTTTTTTTTTTTTTTGTCTTCTACAAATTGTATGTTTTCTTATGAATCACATTGTACAAATTCATTCAAAATTGCTACTGCTGGTTTTTCTCATGAGATCAGTTTGAAATAAGACATAAAATATTATAATATAATATATTTATTTATTTTTCTTAAGCATGCAATTCACTGACACTTTTGTGTTATGATCCTGACTTTATAACTTTATGGTCATGATAGAAATAATGTCACAAGTGAGGGACAGGGCATTTTTTTCACTTAATAAATAGAGATGACTTTTGAGAATTTTAATCTTTATCAGATTTTTTTTTTTTTTTTTTTTTGAATGTGTTTAAATTTATGATGGAGTTTTAAAAATATTAATTAATTCTAATTAATGCTTAATTAACATTTTAATAACAGGAGTAAAAAAAAATCAGGTCATATCAAAATACTAATTACTGTTCTTTTACAGTGTTAAATCTAAAAGTTAATGCACAAGTTCTTTTTATCTTTGAAGCTAATTAAGAATTACTGCTAATGCGGAGTGTCTGAACTTTTGACTGAATTAGCCAAGTAGTTAAATGGTACTAAAATAAAAGAATACAGGTCTAACATCTAGTTGATTTTATGCGTTCAAACATGAGGTTGCTATATAAACACAGTGAAAGTGTTTCTTTATGAGCTGTGAGTTGTTTAAGACTGCCCTCCTGCTTCCCATTACGCTGAACTAAAGAGGGAACTGACAAATCTCTCCTGCTGCTAGTAAAAAGCAAGAAACTGTAATAATCTAGACGGCTGACAGAAAGCCCTGTGGTCCTGTCTACATCTCCACCTGAAGATTGAGCTACATAACTGTAATGTGGTGGGCAGGATCATCTGACATTTTTCCCAATAATGCATTATAATGATGAAATATTCAGGCTTAAATGTCAAGAGCTGAAGCAGAAACCTTTAGACTTGACTGCGAGCGAAGAAAAATCTCATGTCCACCAAAAAAACAGGGTGAAACAAATGATGAAACCATTCTGAACAAAACAAAATTAATTGAGGAGCATAAAATATTTCAGACCAAAGCAATAGTAAGATTTTTATAATAATAGCAATAAATATTTTTCCTGAGCAGGCTATGCTCAATCTCAAATCAAAAGCATTTTGTATCAAAGTTTTTCTTGTGTATTTTCCTGGAGGAATTAGTCGGCAAAGTGTCACAGCCAGATTCTGCAAGTCCAGAACAGTCACATTGTGAATGGTCTGTGATTTTTGGGCCTTGGGTCAGAGAAACCGAAGTTGCTCAAGCAGAGAAACCGCCTTTCAGTTACAGAAAAAAATATATCAGCTATCTGAATAACAACTTTTATTTGAGTGCTCTCTATCTTTCTCTTTATTTCCATTGTTCGTCAGAATGTTTATTTCCATTTTTGGTTGTTTTTGTTATTTCATTAATTTTCTAGACTGTAAAGCTCAAAGTATGCTTCACTTTTTACATGTACGCAAGGGTCAGCAGTGTGCGTGACGTGAATTTCGTCATCAGAAGAGTATGCACGTACTGTATGCGAACCACCGGATTTTTGTGACCTGCACATGAGCATTTAAATTTTTTTTGCGAGTAATTAGTTTGTACACAAGGTGGCAACAGTGCCCTAGGGGCGTCGATTCACAAGATAGTCAAAGAAAAACGGCATAAACAGAACAGACTGGAACGCATGCAAGCTACAGCGACAATGGAGGCCTACATAGACGAGAGATTGTGCGAAGATGTTAGTACCCTCATTTGTACAACTCTAACATGAAAGAATACAAATATAATTACATGGGCTGTAACTCCTGGCGAGAGATTGCTCAAAACTGCGCATACAAGTCTAGTGAAGTATACTTCGCAATGTGTGTTCGACTAGCATACGTGTAAAAAAACGAAGTATACCCAGGGCTTTAATGAGCTGACCGTTTGCATGCTAAATTGTTATGTATTTACTTTCTTTATTTAGTTAGTTACTTCCTTTTTTATTGTTTCATATAATTTTTTTTTAAGTCACCCAAATAACCTTTTTAGTAAATCAACCTACAAAAGGTGTGCTAGAGTATCTGAGCTGGGATAGGAGTGTTCTCAGAAAGTATTATTTATTATTTTATTGTTTCAAAAGCCTTAAGACAAAAGGCAATAGTTTGCAATACTTCAGCACATTTGACACAGTCCAAATCAAATTCTGCTTTATCAGTGTGGTTCATTGGATTCTTAAACTTGCTGAATGTGCAGGACAGCCTTGTTTTTTTTTCTTCTAGAAAAATATATAATTAAAGATGATTGTGTTCTGCTTTTATTGAAGACCTGAGAGCCCTGGTGAATTTCGAAACAGTCAGAGTCCAGTACTGGGTCGAAAGCTGTCAGGCTCTGCGAGCAAATCCACATTTATCTTCCTGCACCCGCTCCGACTCGCTCACTTGCGTTAAAATGCTTCGATAAGCAGCTGCTTTCCCTGAACTGCTTCAATTAATGGGCTTCCTGAAAGACTCTCCTTGGTGGAGGTGCTAATATGACTTTTCTTCCCTTCTTAAACTTTTCTTGCACTGTTTGCTTTCACCTTGCTCATTGGGTCAGTCTGAGGTAGCAGCGCGACCGTCTCCCCTGACAACAGTCACTAAGGGACCAGAGAGTTGCTTACGCAAATGAGAGCAACCAAACAAGCGATAAACGGTACCGCGGGAGATAGGCAGTGCGCTGGCCTTTCCCCTCAGAGCCCAACTGTTTTTAATGAGCTAAATTTTCATCTTTAGCTTCAGCTGTGAACAAACAAAAGCCTAGTCCCAGCAAGCAACAACAAAATAAGCTCAATGTAAAGTTTGAATGACAGCTAAAAGGGCAAAATCATTACGTAAAATGAATTCACATCTCCATGAAAATAACTGCTTTCATGTGGCCCCTGTGTGTGATTCCCTTTTTATGCGCCCATGGAGCTTCACCCTTAAAAGCTGCAAATGAACATGTTTACTCATCTTACATATGCTTATCTAATGTAACTTAAAGTAAATTCAAGCCTGTACATGTTATCAATATGTGTGTTTCCTGGGAAATGAACCCTTGACCTTAGCATTGTTAGCATCATGCTACATAATGCCATCTCTATGAAATATAACCATAAAAGCACCATGAATCTCTGAAGAAATGAGCGGAAACCAAATAGTTTAACAAGACTCCAAGGACAACGGTTTTTCTCATCTGTTTTATATTGTGGTTGTTTTGTCATTGCTAATATGAATAAATTAGCAGGAGACACGGATTGGTCATGACAAGACATGCTTGGTTAGTTTTCACATGGCGGAGTCAATAAGCATCTCACACTTGTCTGAAAAACAATAACTCACTTATTTTCTGACCACTGTCAATTCTCTCTCGGTGTTAAGTCCTGCAAGTCTGAAACTGCATCTGTGAGTGATTAACACGAAAAAATAAATGAATTAAATAACCAGAACAAAACTGTTTGGTAAGAGAATGATGCTATTGACACATTTAGATTCTAGATACTTCAGTAATCACCAAACCCAGACAGAATTTTATATATTTTTTATTTCATGTTCTTGGATATTATGGATAGTCTGTCTCTTTGCCTACTGTATATCATACTCATTACATGAACTACTGAACTTGTGTAACATGATAAATAGGGTAAAGTAATGCACTCTTAAAGCATTGTGAAATGATTATCAAATTAGTCCAAATATTTCATAAATGAACATTCAAGGGCCACTGGATGCGGCAAGTTTCATAAATGATGACCTTTCCAATTCTGCTGAGCTCTGTGAGCATGACAGTCACTTAATCAATCATTAATAGACTCTCTTTCTTTCTTATTAAATTGATCCTGCCAAGGAACTGCCTGATTTATCCTGAGAATATTTCTGCTTCTGTTATGGGTTTAAAACTACCTTTCCGTTCTAATGCCATTTTCTGAGAGAAAAGACTATCAAGTGATCACTCATGTGTAGTATCAATATAAATGGTTCTGTGTTTGTGTGTGAGAGAATGAGGGAGAATTCAATGGGTTTGAATGTATCTCTTCCATCTATCTCGCCATTGAAAAAGCTGATTTGCATTGGTTATGATCTATATCCCGCTGAGCTTTGTGAAAGGTGTGCCCAGACGAATACTGATCCTCCTCTCCTTCATACTTGTTAATGACTGCTATTGTTTAGTCAACCTGCAGACTTTCTGACTGCGGTAGTGATCCAAACGGAGAGTTCACTGGGCTTATACTCCTCTCTGCTTAAACCTGTCAGCATATAAAGTGAAAGACACAAAGACTAGTAATCACTTTTATAGGATATCTGAATGCCATTTTCTGTCATTATATAGCAAGATGCAAACATTTTTTGCATTACCCCTAAATCACTGAAGAAACCTCTATCCATCCATCCATCCATCCATCCATCCATCCACCTACCTTTCCATCCATCATCCATCCATCCATCCACCTACCTTTCCATCCATCATCCATCCATCCATTCTTTTCATCCGTCCACTCACCCACCCACCTATCCATCCATCCAGCCAGCAGCCATACCAGGGCTGAGCCTGGTTAATACCTGTATAGGAGATCTTCTGGGAAAACTAGGTTGCTGCTGGAAGAGGTGTTAGTGAGGCCAGCAGGGGGTGCTCACCTTGTGGTCTGTGTGGGTTCTAACGCCCCAGTATAGTGATGGGGACGCTATACTGTAAAAAAAAAAAAAAAAAAAGCACCATCCTTCAGATGAGACTTTAAACCGAGGTTCTGACTCTCTGTGGTCATTAAAAATCCCATGTTCTTCTAAAAGAGTAGGGGTGTAACCCCGGCATCCTGGCCACATTTGCCCATTGGCCTCTGTCCATCATGTCCTCCTAATCATCCCCATATACTGATTGGCTTCATCACTCTGTGATCTACCTTTCCATCCGTCCATCCACCCATCCATCTACCGTTCCATCCGTCCATCCATCCACCCACCCACCCACCCATCTACCTTTCCATCCGTCCATCCATCCATCTATCCATCCATTCATCCACCTACCCACCAACCAACCCGTCCGTCTGTTTGTTCATCCATCCATCCATTCAAACACCCACCCACCCGTCCGTCCGTCCATTCGTCCATCCACCCATCCATCCACCCACCCACCCGCCCGTCCGTCCGTTCATCCGTTCATCCGTTCATCCGTTCATCCATCCATCCATCCATCCATCCATCCATCCATCCATCCATCCATCCACCCACCCACCCACCCATCCATCCATGTTCCCACCCACCCACCCGTTCGTTCGTTCGTTCGTTCGGTCGTTCGTCCGTCCATCCGTCCGTCCATCCGTCCATCCACCCACCCACCCATCCATCCATCCATCCATCCATCCATCCATCCATCCATCCACCTGTCCGTCCATCCATCCATCCATCCTTCCATCCATCCATCCATCCATCCATCGCCACATTTTTATTTGATTATTGTCCATTCTTCATGCTTTCTATCTACCTAGCAACATGTTAATATTGCCCTTTTGTGATGCTATCTCCGGCACATGTGGAGGTCAAAGTAGTGCATGGAGTTTGCTTTGAAGCCCTGATGTAAGTCACGTGAAGCAGCCTTTATTTCAATTCAAAGCAGCTTACTACTCCTGTGTTGAAGCGAATAAGAAGTCATAAGGAAAAAACTCTAACTAGCAGATGTGTATTGAAAGTTCAGTCCCTGATTGCCAGACCATCTGCCACCAGCCAAAGCTGTTCCACCTAATTGCAAGTGACAAAACACAAAGCATACGCTTTGAATCGGGCGAAGAGCTGGATTGATCATGCTTTGTTTTTAATTAAGGGGTATTGTTGTATAGTGTCTAGGGAAATCTCCAGCAGCAGCTAGTTTTTTAGATAACATCTGTGTGTTATTATAGTGCTCTTTTGTTTTTGATGAAAAAGTGTTGGTAAAGTTTCATGTCCACAACATGTGTAATACTCACGTAACTTCAAAGCACAAGAGAGAAGAGGTTTATTCACATCAAGAGCAAATATTCAATGGGTACAAGATTTTGACGGTAAACAATGCGTTTTTATGGACATTTTGACATAGCTCTTTCTTTCTTTCTTTCTTTAAGCCATTGTAAGTCCACAAGACCGTAAGTGCATATGAAGTATGCCATTTGGGACAGCGCCAATTTTCTCCATCAACGGTAATTGAAGTGGTTGTTAAGCTTGTGTATTACAACAATTTTTCTAAAAAGCACCAACTGGCATTAAGCAGTAAAACCTGCAGCATCTGCACCAATGTTACAAATTCATTTTGTCTGTTAAAACATGCAAACCGCTTCAGCAAAAGAAAATGTCAGCATGAACATTCGTCAGCATGTGTGTGAGTGGCTCGTCTGTGGCTTTGGGTTGGGTTTTTGATTCTCTGAGGTCCCTGAGGGAGAGACTCTTCCATTTTCTCCCCAGACTGAGGCTGGTGCACACGGCTGGAGGTAGGTATCAGATTCCAGCCTTTCTCGCTTTGATCTCCCCCTCTGAGAAAGCAGATCGAAACTCAACAAACTCCCCTCCTATACCCACAACACCAGCTTCTGCATAATTCAGGGCTGGAGGCCTATTTAAATACCATGACCACCCACCCTGCCTGCCTGTTCTCTTATAAAAGGCTGTCAGAGCAGATTCAAAGAAAATTTGAGCAGTTTTAAAAGATTATTGCAAAAACGGAGGACAAGGAGAAGGGCATTAGGGAGTGGTGTATGAGGGTTTGTTGCATTTCTTTTTCTTTTTCTTTTTTCTTGTTTTAGACCATTTTCTATTGCTTGAACTCTTGTCACCCACATGAGCACCATGGCTTAATGTGTACACGTGTGCTAACTGCTATAGTTTTTGGAAGTATGTGTAATGTGTATGTTCAGTTTTGGTTGTTAATTAGTTCCACGCACCTGTTTCTGTTCAGTTCATTACCCTCCCTGTGTATTTAAACCCTGAGTTCTTTCTGTTCGGTGTTCGGTCTCATTTATGTTAAACATGGTTGTTTCCTGAGCTTTATTTCCTGTGATTCTTCTACATGTTCCTTATTGAAAGGACTCTTTGTGTGTTCTCCTTTGTGGTTATGGTTACAGTAAGTATATGAATTATTTACTGTAAAATATTCATCAACATTATACGTGCACTTACAATAATATTTTAATATTATTTCAAATACAAGTCACCTAATTTGTTGTGGAAAAAAATGGTAAAAACAAGTGTAATTTATTTATTTGTATAATAGTTTATTATTTTATGTATATATTTTTTATATTATTTATTTATAAGTTTATTTATATTTTTATATTATTTATTAATTTATATTTGTTTATTTATTTGAGTTATTCATTTAATTATGTGTTTTATATATATATATATATATATATATTTGTATAATAGTTTATTGATTGATTGAATCATTTATATTTGTATATATTTATATATCTATTTATATATTATTAGTTTATTTATAATTGTATATTAGTTTATATTTGTATATTTATTTATATATTTGATATATTTATAATATTTATTTATTTATTATCAAATGTATTTATTTATATAATTTATTATATATTTATTTTAAATTAAACAGTTGATTATTTGAGTTTTTCTGCCTGATATTGGGATTTTTCTTCCTATGAGGAATATAATGATTTATGACAATGAAGTTGTGATGGGACTCACTTCAAATGAAGCATGAAGCCTAATAATGCCAGATAACTTGACTTGCCGTGTTAAAATGTGAAGCAGCAACAACGAGACATGATGAATTAAATATTTCCCAGGGCAGTGAGGCATTTCAGATGTCTGTCTGCCTGTCAGAAGCTCATATGCAGGTGTTAAGTGGTATATGAAGAAATGAATGTTAACATATTCCTATCAGATCACATCCTATTGTTTTCTAAGCCGACACAAACTGCATGACATTATATAATATTATGCTTCCAGATTTGTTTCCATATCACATTTTTGCCAGAAAAAAAATCTTGCTTTGACTTGCCACATAAAATCCCTTCTGAGCCAAGTTCAATGCGGTTTATGTCCCATTTTAAACAAGTATTACTGGAAGCCCCCTCCCTCCCTTCCATCTTCCATTGCACTCCAAAGCTCAGTTTCAATGAGAGGCCCTAGCCTAGGATTTCCGAGGGGAAAATCATATTTCGATTCATCCGTTAGTCTATCCGATAGAATCACTCAGCATCCAGTCACCTCCAAGAT
Organism: Elopichthys bambusa; assembly: GCA_037101425.1. NCBI lineage: Eukaryota > Metazoa > Chordata > Actinopteri > Cypriniformes > Xenocyprididae > Elopichthys > Elopichthys bambusa. The sequence goes on along the minus strand of CM074454.1, from coordinate 10,154,920 downwards.
GGCTATTTAAAGCGCTGCTGTTGGGAGTGTCACATATTCATTAGGCCACCCTTATCAGGGCCACAGCAGGGGCCAAAGCCAGACTTTACCTCCACAGACACCCATTAGTCTGACTTACGGAGCATCGCTCAGCTGGGCTGAATAAATTGCTTTCTACTATCTGATGTGGACAATTTGTTTTGGGATCATGATTTTTTTTTTTTTTTTTTTTTTAGCCGAGCCACATTTTCCTATTCCTCTCTCACTCTCTCTCACTCTCAAGTCTTATTAGTTGAGGAAATGGAGAAGAGAGACTTTCAGAAGACCAGTTCTCAATCTGCTTTACAGAAGCAAAGGCCTTTGAGTGCTACTTTATTTACAATTCCTCTATATGGTGAAAATAAAAGCATTGTAAAAAAAGATTTAACTAGGAAAAAACCTACTTTAAAGCTGCTGTTTGTAACCTTTTTTGTTTAAAACTTATCAAAATTTTTTGAGCAAGTACATAACCAGCCAGTGTTCAAAACTATCTCCTTACCTTAGCCCGATTCACAACGGTAAGCTTGTAATAATGTTTTATAATTCAGGTGGTATTGGTGGGTTTCCACGGTAAATTCGAGCATGCAGCCGTTTGTCTTTGCGTCATTACGTCACGTCTGTTTACATAAAGAAGGAGTCCCAGCTAGTAGGCTATATGGCATGTGGAGGAATGCGGATAATTTATAGCCTTTTCTCACTGCAGCTGCATAAATTAAACTTATCATTTTGATGGTGGATTGTAATCCAGAAAGGTCCAAATGGCAATCATCAGTGACATCTGGAGATTCACCCGTAGTCAAAAGCAAAAGACTTCAGACTGCGGAGTGGGTACAGAGATTGAAATCTACAGGTAACGTTAATACACACTAAATACACATAGTCACGCAATGTTGATGTTGTTAACATTAACAATTTGAGAACAAAGTATAACAGTAATAACAATTTGCATGGTTTGACGTGATCCGAGCTAAGCGATCGTTAGATCACCATTGGCAGCGTGATTTATTGTAATGCTTTTTTTCTCAGTTGGTCAGAACAAAAGTGGCAGACATGTACTTGTTCAGATGACATTTTTTGGTTATACTTCGAAGACGTAGAATCTGTGATTCTGAAGTACAGTATCACTGATGTGGTGACTGACTGCAAACATTAGATTCATCCGTGCTGAGGAGCTGTGCTGATGCACAACCCACGTAAAGATGATAATTTCACAAATAACTGCAACTGCAGGTTTCAAACAGAGATGGCGACAAAGAGGCAAAACTGCAGCTTTAAATGTAAAATCCCTCTATAAGTTATTTTACCATGTACAGTGAAAACTGTATTAGATTTAACAGAACTAAGCATGTAATTTCACTTAATTGGTCTTATTGTAGGGTACTTTCACACAACAATGATGTACTAAAAACAGAAAAACATTTTTTTTGTGTTTTTCGCATACAGACAATAACGTTATCCCCATTCACACGGATCCACGAAAATGACTAAAAACACTGTATTATGCTGCCTGGCCTGTAGTTGGCAATGTCACTTTGTAAAGAAAAACTATACGCCTGTAAACTGAACACGTAATACACGTGCATGACTTCACCGTTTTTACAAATTGGCTTTTGTAGTTTACACGGAGACGATAATGGTATCGTTTTTAAAAGTTTGTGTTTTTATGTCCCAAAAAAACAGCTGTTATGTACGTTAAAAGCTGTCAATGAATGGCCAAAATGCATAAAAAGTTTTCTGTTTTTAGTTGATAATGGTGTCATGTAATCGGCTCCCATAATCAGCATTCAGATGTTTTGTTACATTTTATGTTTAATTGTTACACTTAATGTTTATTGCATTATTTTGTGTTTTTACAGTGAATTTCTTAAAATGTATTTATTTATTTATTTATTTTTAGTGAGGGATTGTGGTCAGGATTATGTTTTTATTGTGACTTCCGATCATGTTTTATTCAGAATAGCAAATTTATATGCCAAATTCTGACAGTTGATGTCATGTGACCTTTCATGTGACCTATTCATAATGAGCAATCAAAAGCTTTTTCCACAAACTGATTACAAATAAATATTCAATGATTTTTAATTCGAAAGTGTCAATGAGATCACATCTAAAAGGTCACAGCACTGCTGATTTTCTGATCAAAATGATTAGTTTTTATTAATGGGGTACACAATCAGACAATCAGATTTTTCTACTCTCAGACTCAAGCAAAGAAAATCTGCTCTGACTAGAGTTCATCTAACTTTATGAGACACCGTTAAGCTGCATGCCGACCGTTAAGCTCCTGACCTTCCGACTAAAGATTTTAATTTCCATCCAGATTTGGTCTGAGATTAGCTTTAAATGATGAGTCTCAAGTCATTATTGCCACTAAGAGCTGAAGGATGGGCAGCCATTAGGATTCAGTTGAATCATCGTTTTAGGGTAGACATCAATACTGACTGATGAACAGACTAAATCAGCACTGACAACTGAGTCAATTGTAAAACAACGCATTTCGTATTTTAACAGTCTCCCTTTTGGTTTGTACTATGCTCAGCAAACATTTTGTTAGAGAAAAAGATAGATACGATAGTAAATTAGCAGTAAAGACCAAAACAAACATTTGTTTTAGTGTGAGGCTGTGGCAGGAAGAAGCTTCCAGAGTCTGGACACATTTCATCTGGCAATTTCATCAGGATAATCTGCTTTGTTGGTTTCATGACGTTCAAAATACAAAACAGGGCATTATATAGACATATGCACATGCTCAAAACACAACCATGCACTTTGTCTAATATCCTGAACCTCAATTGCACAACCATAAGACACAGACGCCTCGTTTTATAAAAACGCTACCACAGACGCATGCATATAAAAGATCCACAGCGCTTTTACTATTCCTAATGCCTTTACCATTAGATTTATGGCCCTGAAAGACTGCAATAAAAGCATTGTAGGTCCTTACGCAGAGGAAGTGATGCATCTTTTATAAGATCTGCAGGAGAGAGATTAGGAGATAATGGCAGACGAGAAGGATGAACAGGAGGGTCGAAGCAAAACAGGACAAGATGCTTTGTAACCTTTTAAATTCAAGGATAAGACTTCAGTTGTTGAAAGTGAATTTACATGTCGACTTTTACACAGCTGGGAAAAGAGAGCATATATACGTGAATGACCATACATTGTGAAAAGGCCAAACTGTGAATGTGGATAAGGATTCACATTATATACCAGGGAGTGTTGTATATATATATATGTGTGTGTGTGTGTGTGTGCGTTTCACAGTTAGGCTGTTAATTAAACCTAACGTTTCTTTTTTGTAGTTTGTTTCTCATCAGTTTCCTTTGTTCCTGTTTCCTTTTGCTTTGTGTCCTTCTTCTCATTCGTTGTCCAGTATTGTTTTTTGCTAGACATGCTGTCGCATTGTGTTTGGATATCTTGGACTATTGATTTTGTTTTGTTTAATAAGCTGAATTTAATTTGGACTACCTTCATCACCATTGAACTCAATTTGTGACAGTATACATATCAATACATATCTTTATTTGGCAGTTTTGCTTTCCAACAAAACAGATGGGGTACAGACTGAGTGAGTTGTGGTTCGGACAGCTGGAGAAAGGTTAGATGGACGTTTTGGCCCAGAGAGGCTGTGTTGTGCTGTGCCTGAGGATGACTGTCAAAATAAAGAGTTTGTCTGCTTTGAGTAAAAAAGAGATTTATAGGTTTTGATGTACAGAAAGGTCCAAAAAGTCTGCATTTAATACAGCCAATTTTTTTTTTTTTTTTTTTTGAGCTTCAATGGAAACAAGAACATCTGACCATCAAAGGAATCACATGATGTCATACATTGTGACCCAAAAATAATGCAGAATTTATTTTATTACGCCTCAATAAGCACGCAATCCCGATATACACATATACACAGAATTACAGTATTTCAAAAATTCTGTCTTGGTGAGTATTCATGCAAACATTATCTATGTCTTAAGTGAATGTTTGGTTAACTGTTGGGGAAAAACATCTGATGTGTAACATATTAGATCCGTTTAGTACAGTAGGTCTTAATATAGGCTGTCTGTTTCATTAATGTTAATAAAACAATTGTGGAATCATGGAAAAAAAAAAACGTTGAATATATATATTTTTTGAATATATATATTTTTTTTCTTATAGATATAGGTTTTAACTTGGTTTGTGCCAAATTTGGTGGTATTACCAGGGATGTTAAGGTATGGTTGATAGGTGATTTTGTTTTGGAACCCTCCCGAAAACTTGCTCATTGCGACTCATTTTGCCAGTACGGGTCACATATATTTCCACATGGTTAATCGTGACCTCCGACACCTTTCAGTCCAAGCTTTTGCTGTTTTTGCATGCCCACGTACAAATCACTTGAGTGAAAATGACTTCTTTCTGTAGCTTCTCTTTTTCCTGCAAAATTCAGAAGCTTTTATTCCACTCCTCAGTTGCAGTTGTCTGTCAGGTAGGTTTACTGAGGCCTGTCCCTGCTGATATCTGTACCTGTCGGTGTAAGGATGTGCGCAGGCTTCTACAGTGAGCCATTAGCCAATGGAGCGGAAAAGCAAGACGAGGGTGACACTGACCGCTTACACTGAGCGTGCATGATGGACTGCTCTACCTCTCGATTTACTCTCTCATAGCTCGATGGAAAAAGTAATTGGATCATGAAGTTTGATCGCAGCCCTGGCCGCGTCTGTAGTTCTGATATTGAGCCTCGCCCGTTCTGTCTCCTCTCAGCCCCTTGTGGGTCTCAACTTTCTCCTCTGAAAGCTTTACTCGGTGAAGTCATGCATCCTCCATCTCCATCTCTTTACCACAGGGCCTCAATGCCCCCATGCATAATTCAATGAAGTTTTCTCAGGTAAAGGGTAAGTTCACCTTGGTACAGTGAGGTGTTGACTGGACGAGGCTCTTCGGGGAAAGAACATCTAGTCTAAGATCAAACGTTATTGAGCCTGTCACTCTGCAGACACAAACAGGAGCGGTTTCACATCAGAGCAAGCAAAAAGCACTGCAGATTCCCGAGGGGGTGGCTTAAAAGGTAAAGCAAAAAGCAATGAAAGTAGATGACAACATGGACGTCACATAAGCGCTATGAGTCAACAGGGCACTTTGCTAATGGGAAACATTCTCACACCGAAACGCTCAGGAAGTACAAAAACAAAATCTTCAGTTTCCAGGGATAGACATCACTTGTGTGAAAATGACTTCTTTCTGTAGCTTCTCTTTTTCCTGCAAAATTCAGAAGCTTTTATTCACTCCTCAGTTGCAGTTGTCTGTTAGGTAGGTTTACTGAGGTTTACTGAGGCCTGTCGCTGCTGATATCTGCGATGTCGATACCTTTGTGACATCAAGAAATATACACCCACTGTTTTGGCTCTTTCAGTAACTGTAATTTGCAGCAAATAATTTCATTTGTTGGGGTTTTACTAATGGCATGTGGGAAACCTAGGGGACAGACTCATTAAATGCTGTCTGTTATGAATGAAGCGATTGATTTGCATTAATGTAGTGGGAGTGAAATTTAATGGAGCTTAGTTCTCTCATTTGAAAAATGGCAAACACAACAGTTTAAGTAATGGGAAATATAATCTGTTGTTTGATCATATCAGGCTTTTTTCCATTGTTCTTCTTCCTGCATTATGCACTTAATAGACAAAATATCCTTTTCAGTTTTTGGATACAGATAATGAAATCTAATTATCCAGGTTGCTGTAACCACATAAGCTATTTGGGAGGAGATACATGCATTAAATCTCAAAAACAAAATTCAACATACAGTATATCCAAAATGTAAAAATATGCAATCTATATTCCAATTACTGCAATGCTGCAATATTGTAGATTTAACATTCTGTGTGAAATTTTTGTTACAGTGCGTTCATGGCCAACGTTTAAATACATACGTCTAGCATGTTTATAGAAAAACAATTCACAAGCAGTGCAATGCAATGCAATAAAGAATGCGTTCTGTGTGAACCGCCCCCTTGATGACTAGTTAAAAGATTAGTTCAAATTTCCTGATAATTTACTCACCCCCATGTCATCCAAGATGTTCATGTCTTTCTTTCTTCAGTCAAAAAGAAATTAGGGTTTTTGAGGAAAACATTCCAAGATTTTTATCCATATAGTGGACCTTAGTGGGATAAAACGGGTGGAAGGTCCAAACTGCAGTTTCAGTGCAGCTTCAAAGGGCTCTACACGATCCCAGATGAGCAATAAGGGTCTTGTCTAGCGAAATGATCATTCATTTTCTAAAAAAGAAATTAAAACTTATATGCTTTTTAAACACAAATGCTTGTCTTGCAGTGCTCTGCGATGTGCCATGCATTATGTAATTACGTTAGAAAGGTCACGCGTGATGTAAACGGAAGTAGGACGAAAAACTTCCGACATCAAAACCGTCAGACATCGTTGTTTTACCTTTTTTTGTAAAGGGCTTTTGGCTTAGTCTTTGGACGTTCGCTTTGTACTGGATTGGTACTTTTACCTGCGTCACGCGTGTCCTTTCTAACGTAATTACGTAATGCATGGTGCATCGCAGAGCTAGTGCAAGACGAGCATTTGTGGTTAAAAAGTATATAATTTAAATTTTTTTAGAAAATAAACAATCGTTTCGCTGGACAAGACCCTTATTCCTCATCTGGGGTCGTGTAGAGAGCTTTGAAGTTGCATTGAAATGGCAATTTGGACCTTCAACCCATTGTAACCCAGTGAACTCCACTATATGGAGAAAAATCCTGAAATGTTTTCCTCAAAAACCTTAATTTTTTTTTGACTGAAGAAAGAAAGACATGAACATCTTGGATGACATGGGGGTGAGTAAATATATGAATTCTGAAGTTAACTAATCCTTTAAATTTACACAATGGCAAAAACGTTCAAGCATTTATTCTTAAAACTACTCGGAAATTGTATTTTCTATGGTGATTCTGAGCCACTTAAAAGTTTACTTTTGGGCTAAAATATAAGTCCACACACAATCCAAATGTATGATTTGCTTTCATATCAACAAACCGTTGTGCAAGTTTACTATATCAGAGTTCAGTCACTGAAGCACAACTGTTTAATTAACAAAGGCTTTATGTGCCACGTGCCTCCTCAGCATGTCATTTAATTAGTGTAGAAGGGTGAGGTCTGTTTTCAGAGTTCATATGCAGTTTTTCCGTTTTAGTTGCCTCATGCAAAGAATATCCAGCTTGATCTAATGAGAAAACAATTTTGTGATTTGTATGCAAACTTAAATTTTTTTATAGAAAATCAAGCATTAAGATCCACCCCTAAACCTACACCGTAAAAAAAATATTTATTGTTTTAACTTAAAAAAGTAAGTGTTCATGCTGTCTTAAAATTTTAAGTTTAGTCAACTCAAATATCCAAGTTGTTTTAACTTTTTTAAGTTAAAACTACTTTTTTTTTTTTTTTTTTTTTTTAGTGTACCCCTCAGTGGGGTGTAAATAGATTGTACAAAAACGTACAAATAAAATTTCAACAATTCGCAAAAATGTCAATTAGTTACGAATTACTGTATTATAGCGTATCACATCAGCTATAATTGTACTGTTAAATCACCGCTAGAGTAAAATCAAAGCTTTATTAAAAACTATTTTAATGTATAAATCTGTTTAAACTGTGTCTCAGGGCAAACCGAAAGAATAAAATGTGACTGGTCCATTTTGATCATGATTTATTAGTCAATGTACCTTAAACAGGATGTCTCAACACGTTATTTCATTGCCAAAGCAATAGGAAAAGACAATAATGAAGGGAATAAAAGCTTTTTACAAGGATACAGGTCCACGGGTCGCAGAACACCATGTGCTAAAACACGATGCTGCTAGGACATCACAGACTTGTCAACAGCAATCCAGCTGCTGTCACTGACCAATAAAACCTCCATGAGGCTGACGAACGAGCGTGTCAGCGCAGCAAATTAAACTGCTCTGACCTCATAGGAAGAATCCTTACCTAAAAATACCACTGGACTGTAATTCAGAGGGACAGGTGAGGTATATGTGCTATTGCTAAAGGAGACTACGTATGGAACATTCATCATCGTCACATTTGATGAGCTCCAGTGCTTAGGCTGCATTTGATGGATGGGAGCATGTGTAATGCCAGCAGGGCAGGAACAAGAAGTAAGCTTGGGTGTGTCACTTAGAGCTGAAATTATATTACTGTCAGCTTTAAAATTACGAATGAATCACAGCCTCTGTTTTTTAAAAAGAAAAGTTCCAAATCATGCAGTAACCTTTATAAATATATAAACAGCATTGGGGAAAGTTACTTTTAAAAGTAATGCAATAGTGCGTCACTCCCAAAAAGTGCATTACTTTGTTACTTTTTATGGAAAGTAATGCATTACATTACTTTTGTGTTACTTTTTCTCACATGGGCTGGGCTTGCTTTTTTGTTTTTAATAACATCAACAAAAAAAGTTCTATTTCTGGCAAATGTAATGGCCCTTTTACACCAGAAGTGAAATGTATAAACTTTTTATAAATATATAAATGTATAAAAAGGAAATGCAAATTCACACCTGTACAGTAGAGGGCGCAGCTCAAACAAACCTTTCTGCTATGCTGCTATTCTGGATTGTGGAAGAATAGGATGCAGAACAAGAGGGTTTAACACTCTTGCTTCAGCAATAAAAAATAAAAAAACAAATGTGATGTTTATCTTGGTTGAATTGGATCAACAAATGTCAGCAGAAAAGACATTGCTTAAAAAGTGAGATTAAATGCATAAAGTATATTTGTGTAAAATGGTAAATTTAAAAGTAATGTGTTAGTTACTTAAAACTAGTTACTTGAAAAAAGTAACTACCCCAACTTTAGTTACCCCAACTCTATATATAAAGTAAATTAACTAAAATTTCAAAAAAGTCTAGATATCAAATAACCACTATTAAAATTGCAAACCACAAACTCACTGTGCACTAAGATACCTGACAGACTCATAACTGAGACTAAGTCCTGGCATTTGATTGATGCATGACTAGGAGGTTTTATGAAAACTCACAGCAAGTCAGGTCACATTCTCTCTCCAGTCCCAGGTATTTTTTTGGGTGTAAGGAAAATTGTTACTCCAGATAAATGTACAATTCATAATATAATGTGAAATGTACTCCATGTGGTCATATAGGTAAGTATGGCCTTAATAAAAAAAACTCTATCTCTTTGCAAAATAATGGGCAGATTCAGTAACAACCAACATTGATTGACAATGAATTGAAAAACAAGTATTATTTTATTTAATTTACAAAAAAATTGCTTATTCATTTATTTATTCATTAAGTATTTATATCTACTTTAAAAGTTTAGTTTTAGTTAAAAAATAATAATTTAAGATATTAATAAAAAGCAAATAACTTTTTTTTTTTCATTTAATAATGTATAGATGGATGTGATTAGGGCTGCAATAACTAGGCTAATCGATAAAATCGATAATGAAAATCATCGACAACGAATGTCATTATTGATTTGTCGCGTCTGTCCACCGTGCACGGAAAACTTCTGCCAGTCCTGTCACATTACAGCACTGAATAATACATTTCTATGGACAAAATGCATCTAAAAATAGTGGAGGAAACAAAGCGAGCTTCTGCGGGAAAGGTACGTGATCCAAGCTGCCTGAAACATGAGAATTTTTTATTTTAAGCTTCAAGCTAATGCGTTAGTGTAATGGCTTGCCCTGTCAGGTGTTTTGACAGATGCGTGGGTTGTTTAATGTTTTATATGTTTTCTCAGCACAAAACTTTAATTTTACAGTTATATCCTTATCTGTAAGTGTTACAAATTCACGCAAGTTTTTCCATTCTGCATGAAGGCTTGTCCTTGCAGTCTGCTTTCAGACTGCTTTCAAATAGACGCACTAGACAAGGAGACCATTAAAATTCATCGCAAAAATATTCATTTTGCAGTAATATCTGTTGTTGGACGTTAAATTTAGCTTTAAAAGTCAACACGTAGTTCAAGTATTTGTGAGAATGGTAACTGTAAAGTGATAACAGCGTGTAATTGAATATGTAAGACGTTTTTTACATTTACAAGGTAAAGAAATGACAGTAACAGGCTACTGTGTTTAGAGAGAATGTGTGTGTTCCTGCACTTAACACTGAGTTTGTGTTTTTATTTATCTTTATTATTATCTAAATTTTTAATGTAGGGATTTAAACTGTCATTTTGCTTTATAGCTCTTTTGCACATAGCATAGATATATAGATATATTCACTATATGTTTTCATAGCATTTAGTTGGTGCATTTGTTTGAAAGCATTGGGCAGGATGTGGAATATTGTGTTTTGTCAATAAAATAAAATAAAGAAAATTGGGCTTTTCTACCTGATTAACCGATTAATCTAAGAAATAATCGGCCAACTAATCGATTATCAAAATATTTGTTAGTTGCAACCCTAGATGTGATTGACATTGACCTCATTTAGGTGTGTAGTTTGTTTCTATACATGTTACCTCTTATAATGTAAATACCACAGTGCATGAATATGGTAATTAAATTATTCAGTCCCATGGTAGGCCTATTCCACAACACCTTGATATTGCCATCTGATACCTCCAGCACGGTACCTTTTTTATAGGGCAGGTTTTCCTTAAGCCATTTTTTCCAAAAGTTTTTGATAGTACGCTGTAGGTATATTTGCATTATGGTAACATGATTAAATTATAACGGTGAGATACACAGATTCTTTCCATGCAGAAATATCATCTCTCCATTCTAAATTTAAAACATCCCCAGGGCTTAAAACCCTGATCAAAGTCAATCCAATCCCTCTAAACCCACCTGAGGCTCCACTGTAGAGGGACCTGTGACTGCGCTCAGAGATGGAGAGGCTGAAAGGTTTGGGGTTTTTTAATGAGATGATAGGTACTAGTAACAACTGGCAGGGCCGACTATTGCCGCCACACACCTGTGCCCCGCACGGCTGGTCTCATCAGTTTCTATTGACCCAGTTTAATTGGCTCCAGTGGACAAGCAGGAGTTAGTGAGAGAGAGGTACCTCTGCAAGTATTGATCCTTCAACTTACTGCATGACTCTAAAAATTCTCACACTGCCTTAAAATGTTACACCCCAATGGGTTTTAGGAAGGTCATGTGTAATGTCAGTGTGACAAGTTAATTTATTTGGACAACAGCTGCAACAGTCCTCTGATCATAAAAATTCTCTTAACTCAGCTACTCCAATATAGTGATGTTTTTGATTCATTCTATTAACTCAAATCTTTTAAATCTATTCACTAAAAATGGTTGGTTTTGTGACTTTTTAAAACAAACACTACACTGATAAAGTCTTTTTCTTACTACATCAATTTGCATCTATTTGTTTTTAAATAATCATATTTTCAAAATGAATTTAAATAGAATCAGCATAAATCTGTTCATTGTAAAAACAATGAAATTTATTTAGATAAAAAGTGAGCATGATTTAAAATATGACTAGCTTTGGGGAAAAAAACTAAACAATATTCAATTAGTTAAAATACTGATGATATTACAACACATTCAGTTTATTAATATTACAGAAATCTTACCAGTTTCATTTATGTATGACTGACAAATATGCATCACATCAGGTTTATTAGTTTGTTAACACTGCGTAATTCAAATGGATACAAATTTTATATGCAGTTCAAAAACATAAATCTTAAATTTGTGCCTAAATTTTTTGAGGTCAGTTTCATTTTACTATGTATTTACTATTATAGTATGTATTCATATTTTGAATTAGCTATTCCATTTTCCTTTTTTTTTTTCATTTTGTTTTTAAAAACATTTTTATTTAGCTTTACTTTTATTTCAGTTTTAGTCATTTTAGTAGCCTATCAAAAAGTTTCCAAGGCAACATTTCTAATTTTCATTTATTTTTTTTTAGTTTTTCAACTGATATTTATATTTTATTTTAGTTAACACACATTTAATAGTTTTATTAAAAAGGTTCACTATGTAACTTTGTGTTGTTGTTGTTAATTTAAATAGACCTAACCAGACAATACATCATCGATCTTTCTTCTAAAACGTGTTTTTGTCTTACCCTGATCCACTATGTTAAGCCTGTTATAAGTTTTTATATTTTAGACCTGTCGGGAATGGTTTTAGTGGGAAATTTCGTACATGCGCCACTCGTCCGTGCTTGTCTCCTCATATCCGTAAACAGAAGAGGCTTGTTGCATTGACCGATCACGTATGACATCAAAGTACCACAAGAGCGATTGGAGAGCATAGGACTCCTTATGCTTTTGAATCATTTTTGCGGTACTTTGATGTCATACACCGATCGGTCTGCGCAGCCGATGCATCTAGAACATGGAGCAGCTGAATCTCAAACCTCGGAGGAATCATTCATTTAAAAAAAAAAAAAAAAAAAAAATCCCAAACAGAGGAGAGTCTGCTGGCACAAAGAGAAGGTGACAGAGCTCGTAATAAAAGGTGAATCAACATTGGCTTGGCTTTTCGGAGACGGCGAGAACAGAGGGATCTGAAATGTTGTAAAAGTGTCGCAGAGATGATGTTTTTATTACTCACCAGGTGGGTGAGGTATTTTATTGAACATATAAGTTGCCATATTATCTATTAGCATTATGTGAAGGGTCATGTTCATCCACACAGTTACGCAGAGCCAAAGCACAACCAAAACAGTGTGCAATTTTGTTTTTTAAATTATGCATTAGGTGTTATTTCAGCTATATAGGCTCTTTAGAGTGAAATATCCGGACATTTTGGGGTTCTATTTGAACAACCGTTCAAACATCAGTCCTTTAACAATAAACACGATTTGTTTAAAAACATTGATTAATTCTGTAGCCTAACTAAGCAAAGATACTCCAGTAGGCTACATGCATTTCCTGTAATCGCTTTACCATTTTAGCCTTTGAAACCAACAGAACAGGCTATATGCACGGTTACTTCCTGGTTGTCCTTAAGCCAGCTCGGGCATTTCCGGTGAACTGTTAGCTGTTCATTCTGTAGTCGCTGTACATCGACACAAAACCACCAATGGTTGACTTTTAAATGTTGTATTTATATTTTAATGCAGTTATCACATTTACCTAATTTGCCAATAAACCAGTTTTATTGATTGCAATAAAGACGAAGCTAACAGGACTGTTTAAAAATGCTGTGTCTGTAATTAGACACGCACAAGTAATTTTTTCCTCCAGCACTTCAAATGTTATTTTTAATGTGATTAATCATTATTTGTTCATCCTTCTGAGACTGTCCCCATTGTAAAACCGAACGTTTCAAAATGTAGGAAATTCAACATTTAATAGAAAACAGGTATTAACATTTTTTTTTTACATTTATTTGCGTATATTTCAGCCATTTCCTCTAATCATTTTTCACTTCGTTTTTGACTAAATATTAAACATTATAAAATAACTAGGTTTAAAAATACATTTTGTCAATGTGAAGTATGAAATACTCAAAAAAATCTTAAGAAAAACAATAACTTTTCTTGTGAATGAATGACACAGAAAGCGAGCACCGCACTTTTCCTTTGTAACCACAGCAGCTGCCAGTCAGTACAGCGCAAGATCAATGATTTCAGCACACTTGTAAAAACACACATTTTATTTAATTAATCTAACTAAAGTGCACAATAAATACTTCATTTTTGAAGCTTTTTTTCACATAAAAGTGAGAAAACTGATGGTCGATTTGAATTTAGCCGAGGAGGAACAATGAGGTACGTCTTTATTTTATTTATTTTTTTTAACTAAATTAATGCTATGCCTGACTATATTCTGATTATAAACTAAGTATTACACTACTGATGCTCAACACACCAGCAAATGACATCTCACCGGAAGTTTTTGAGCTGGCTTATATTATTGTGGAAGTTCTAAAGAACGCTCCGTGCATATAGCCCACTGTCTGTAAGAATAACTCAAACAAGGTAATGCTACTTTATCACAGAACCCAAGTTATGAATTAACATTTAATATCCAGGGAAATATCTTATCTTCCCACTCTGTTTGGTTATGTAAGTTGACTTTGGGTGATTTAGTGGATAAAATGTATTCTGCTGGCATTGCACTGTGTGTGCACAACGACAAGCGCACAATGATAATGTGCCAGAGGATGACGAGAGCGAGTTAATTGGGTTTGCCCTCTCTCTTAGGGTGCATAGATTAAGAGGAATCATAAATTAACAGACCTATTGAGTTTTAATTGTGGCTGGTGAGTGGAAATTTCACCCTCATTATGGCCTCTGTGCCTTTACCCTGGTGATCATCATTCAGGCATCACACAGAGACAGCTAAAGGTCATGTATTGCTGCCAAACAATAAAGAAATTCATGATGGTGAAGAAACTGTCTATGTTTTAGTATGCAAAACTTGGTACCACAGTGATCATATACTAAGTATCAGTGAGGTTGGCTAGACATTTTGAAGCTGGGTTTGTGTGATTTCCCTTTTTTGATCTCACAAATGGAGTGACTCTCACTTAATGTAGAAGATGATGGTCATGGATACAATGATAAATTGCTGTGTTATATATTTCTGATATTCTACTTTCCATTAATCAGGTTATGAAGGTGACTTTGACTTAGTTTGTTGTAAAAGTCAGGATTTGGAATAGTATTTTAATATGCAAAAATAATATTTAACCATCATCCTTTTAGTAGACATAAGTCACATAATAATGGACACATTCTTTGTTGACATTGTGTAATTTTAGTTGCTCATCATAATGTTCTGTTGAATTTGAATAAGGTGCATAACTGAGTAATTTGTTTGTACAAGGCTGCCCTCTGGTGTATATTTTGGAGAGCACAAGCTATCCTAATATTAAGCATGTGCATAAAGCAAATTATAATCGATGTAAGACCCTTTGAAAAATTAGGCATTCAATTAGGCAATGTTACTCTGTTTATTTTATAAAGCAACGTAAACAACAAGGACTGAGGGAGCACAATTTCTATTCTATATAGTTTTTATTGAATCTGCCATTTCAACAAATGCCTTAACAAATGACAATACCCCTCCACCATCACAGCATTATTTAACCTTCAAGTTAACGTTAAAGTTAAAATTAAAGGAAATTCTTCAAATACACTTGTAATTCATAGTGTTTAGGCCCCAAAGTAAATATTTTAAATAACGTATTTGTGTTTAAGCATATCGCTCCTTTGTCTCTGCCAGTGTTACAAAGTCTGGATTTGGGCTACATTTAACATTTTGCTGTGGGTTGTTCGTATAGTTCGCAGGTCATTTCTTCAGAGTTATATCCACTGCTCTCCATGTCTGGGCTAGTTTTGGCAGTGATTTTGCTACTTTTGTTTGGCAATTGGCCAGATTTTGTTGGGTAGACCTCGTTACACTCATCTCTGCCAATTCTGTCCTGCCCCATCTGAGACTTGGCCTTCGTTTTCAGCTCTAGGATGTGTTCAACGAACTCTCGCACAGCCCCGCGACCCGCTGCACTGTGGCAGGTGTACTTGGCAGCCTTGAGTGCCACTGCTGGGGCATCCAGGGGTACTGCGCTTAGTCCTGCCAGGTTCAGGCACTTTACATCTGGCTCATCATTCCCTGATACAAACATGTTGGGACACAGATTTTGAGAATTATATTCATTTTTAGGGATTTGTTTAAAGAGGCTATATGCTTAACATATTCATCTAAATGCCGCTCTCGGCAGCATGGACTGCGTCGGAATGTTCATAACAGCATATTGCTGCAAAAGTGTTTCCAACTTTTTGCTTCTAAGTGAAGAACGAAAAAGTACTGTGAGTATATCAGGGCCTTGATTCACATTCAGCCTTTTGTATGTTACGTGTGCACGAGTGCGAGCAGGAGCAATACACTGCTGGCTGCAGTTCACTTAATGGCCACTGGTGTCGCTAATAACAAGGGTTTCTGAATTCTACATATAGCCCCTTTAAGTCATTCTAATGAAAGATTATAATAGTATTATCACAAATACAAGATAAAAGACTAAGAAATGTAATAGCTTTTAGTATTCATAGTTAGTATTGGGGTACGATCTTTTGATGCTGTATTATACACACCAAAGTTTCTAAGACAGACCATGGTGTTACTGATTATGGCATTCGGCTGATGTAACCGTGAGAAATGGAGAGCTCTTGACTCACCCAAGTACGCCACCTCTTTCCACACCAGCCCTTTCTCCTCCATGAGTTTCTCCACCTCCTTCAGTTTGTCATCAACTTCCTGCAGTACTGGACAGCACATTCTCTGGGAGAGTTTGTCAGATAAGGCTTTTGTAACAGGCTTTTCTTCTATCAAAATAACCTAGAGGAGAGGAGGAGGGGAAAAAACACTGAACACCAGGGCTTGACATTAATACCTGCCAACCCGCCAAATGCGGGTGGATTTCAGCAGTGGCGTGTAACACAGTCACTCGCACTAGTCACTTTGGCAGGTTGAATTTTATATATAATTTTTTCCCCCCAATTGTAGTCTTTTAAAAAGGCATCTGAAATAATAAACTAAGTGAAATGTAGTGTTGTCAAAAATAACGATTTTTCGATACATCAATACTGAAATATCTGAAACGCTTCCATTACTCATGTTCCACTGAATGGGGGGGGGGGGGCATCATTGGGAGCATCATTGAATGTGTGAACCTTTTTTAATAGTTGTGTTTGAGTCCCTCAATTGCCCTCAGTGTGGAAAGATGGATCTCAAAATCACACAGTCACTGCTGAAAAGGGTTCAAATATGCAAAAGATGCTGGAAAACTGAAGAATTTGCAGGACCTGAAGGATTTTTCTGAAGAATGTTAGGCAGTTTAACTGTTCAGGACAAACAAGAGGCTCATGAACAACCATTACAAAAACATAAAAACAGTCGTGGATCATCCAGGTAACCACACACAGTATTAAGAATCAAGGGTATGTACATTTTTGAACGGGTCATTTTTAGAAATTCAGCTATTTTTTGACTGTATGTAAACATCTTTTATGCAAAATATCTTATTCAGGACAGTGCTAAATAAAATATAACACCCATTTTGCATGATCCCTCTTATTTTGTTAAAATAATTACCATTTTGCAGATTCTGCAAGGGGTATGTAAACCTGTGTGTATGTGTATATATATATATATATCATTATTTTTTTTTTTTCAATTAACTTTAATAACTCAACTATTTAATAATTTTTCAATTATTGTTTCCAGTTGATTTTTATTTATTATACTTATTACTGTAATCTTCCCTTTGTCAGTTTTTTCGTAAGTATGTATACTGTTCCTAAAACATAATGCCCCATGCATTTTCATATTTCCTCATTAATGTTATTTCTTTCTTTAACTAATAGATCGGTCTCCATGAAGACCGTCAAAAATTGCCAGTGCCGACTATATTTCAAGTCGTCACGGCGGGGTATTGGGTAAAGTTTTCAATTAGCAATAATCGCGCCTCGGATAAACCTCATAGGCTACGATACTGCCACTGCGCAAGGATAACTGGTCAGAGGAGACATCTGAGTACTTGTGCATCTGAGCCCATGTGATCATGAATGGTGAGACTAGCAAAACTCACTAAAGATCATCAAACTGCACAACACTAGACATTAACAGTTAAGAAATAGCTGTATTCAAAAGTGAAATATCAAGGTGTGCATTTTATAACAAAGTTTTATGTAATTAAAAGACAAAAACGAGAGGCATCTTAGATGCATGATGGGATACGATGAGGCAAAGACAAAAGAGGGGTCTATTGTTGTGTGGGGGTTGGTTGAGGTCGGGGGTGGGTAACACAAGTTGCCAAACAATGATCACCTCCACTCCCTCTTTCATCAGCATGCCGATCCCAGCCTGGTCTCTGATGTTGATGGACACCATCTCCTCTCCATTCGCTGAGATGTAGATCTGCCCATCTGTCAAACATCCTGACACGTTACACAGCAGGAGCTTCACGACTTCAGGTTTGTCCTTACCGAAGTAACCAAACCTGTATCACATATACACACCCATACACAGTTTGTTTAAATTCAGACTTTGCACTCTGTGCAATGTGGCTGTTTGCTAACAAAGTTGCTTAAGAACTTCAAATACAAGCCTATTATTGGCAAGGCTTCACATTAGAGAGTCAGCTACACGTATGTTTAATTACTTAAAGGGCTAGTTCACCCAAAAATGAAAATTCTGTCATTAATTACTCACCCTCAGGTCATTCCACACCCGCAAGACCTTCGTTCATCTTTGGAACACAAATTAAGATTTTTTATCCTCCATAGAAAGCAACGTAATTACCACATTCAAGGTCCAATAAAGACACTGTTTAAAATAGTCAACGCGACTACAGTGGTTCAACCTTAATGTTATGAAGCGACTCAGTATTGGTCGACACTGTTCACGTGAGCAGCACGACACATGTGTGCCGGCCAATACTGATCCAGAATTCTGACATAGAACCTGGAAGCGCTGCAATGTAAATAGTGCAGGAGAATGACAGGGGAGAGAAGAAATTGTTAAATTAAGTCATTATTTTTTTGTTTTTGCGCACATAAAGTATTCTTGTCAATTCATAACATTAAGGTTGAACCACTGTAGTCACACTGACTATTTTAACAATGTCTTTACTGAACCTTGAATGTGGTAATTATGTTGCTTTCTATGGGGGATAAAAAAAAACCTCTCAGATTTCATCAAAAAATAATTTGTGTTCAGAGGATGAACGACATTCTTACGAGTTTGAGACGACATGAGGGTGAGTAATTAATGACAGATATTCTATTTTTGGGTGAACCCTTTAAAATAGTAATAATGTGTAATTTACAGGCAGTTGCAGACAGTAAAGTTTTTGTTTATTTCTTTACCTCAGCACTCTCTGTTCAGCTACGGGCCAGTCTATGTCAGTATCAATATCCACGCTGTATTCGGGTTTCATCTCAAAGTACCTAGTATTTCCACCCTGTGAAATGTAACAACAAAAATCACAATATGATTAAGGATATGGAGTTTATGTTTTCTTGCCTATGGATTTTTTGGCCAAATTTTAAAGCCCAAAATTTTACCTGAAGAAGCCCCTTTTTTATTTGTTCTTTGGTTGCAAAGTAAAAGGAGCCATTTTCACACAGCTCTCCGTCCCAGTCCTGACGGCGCGGCCTGTGAGCTGGGTCCAGGTTCTGCGGTTCAGCACAGATGTTCCCTGAGAAGAAAGATTAGGCAGTCTGTAATTTAAATAAATGTTTAGTCTCCAAAATACAATAAATTCAACCTAAACTACAAGTACACTACTGTTCAAAAGTTTTGGTGTTTTATTTAACGTTTTTAAAAAGTCTCTTATGCTAACAGGGATCAGTAAAACAGTAATATTGTGAAATATAATTGCAATTTAAAAGAACTGTTTTCTAAAATGTGATTTATTCCTGTGATGGCAAAGCTATATTTTCAGCATCATTACTCCAGTCTTCAGGGTCACGTGAATTCTAATATGCTGGTTTGCTGCTGAAGAAACATTTTCTTATTATTATCAATGATGTTGATAATTTGCTTTCTAGATTCTCGGATGAGTAGAAAGAACCAAAGCACAGCATTTATTTTAAATAGTAATCTTATGTAACATAAATGTCAGTAAAGTACTAAACATTTACAGATTGCACTTCAACAAACCTTGTTTCTCGACCTCTTGCCATCGGAAATGGTGTCGCCGGACCACAGAGAAGACAGAATCACACCCTTCCTTGGTAATGAGCTCCAGAGCCTTTTTGAGATGGGAAGGATGCAGACATGGAGATGTGGCCTGGATGTTACAGATGACCTCCACATCTGTGCAAGAACATTCAATTTCACTTAACCACTGTGCTTTTATTATGTCCCATTTGTAGCCATTTGACTTCAAGGGGTGGATTTCTGAGCTCCACCATTTACTATTTACACACTCCAGACCATCAGAGGTTAAAGGAGAATATTGCTTTAATGTTGAACTGTGATTATGTTCACCATATCTCTATATTTTGGAAAACTAATCTAGCAAGGTTTTGAAGATTGCAACCTTGAGGAAGAAGCTGTACGTCTTTGTTACAAGGAATAAATATACTGAAGCAAATCCATATTTTCAATTTAAAAAAAACATTATTCCAATGGTAAGTATTGCAGAGGTGATTTTATTATAAACATTCTTCTGTGTCATTGCATGAAAACGTTCCAGCTGCATAGTCGGTTTTTCTGGTTTCATTCACAATGCAAATAAAGGCATGGTGGGTGAAACCTTCCTGGTATGCAACAAGAAGTGACACAACTTCAACATTTAAACTGGTTTACCTGGCTTCTTTCCTGTTTATATCTTTGTTGCTGGACGAGTGAACACACTTGTTTTACTAGTTACACCCCCTATACAGAACTAACCCATGCACTGGAATTTGATTGCAAATAGAGCCTGATTTCCAACCTGGGTTCTGTCTGCTGAACTCCCGAATGGTGTCCAGTGAGCTCGAAGTGTCTTTGGACACCTCTGGACTCCTCCAGTGCACTTCAGCACCCCAAGCCCTGGCCACTTTCGCAATCTCTTTATGATCAGTGGACACCCAAACACTGCAAAAGCATGCATAAGACACAATATTGTACCACTGTTATACATTACAACCAATGACTAAGTGACGTGACACTCTACCTGTCAAAGACCTCAGAGTCCCTCGCAGCTCTGATCACCCATCCGATCAGAGGAACACCTGCCAACACCTTGATGTTCTTCAGAGGGATGCCTTTACTTCCTCCACGGGCGAGAATAAGAGCAGCGATGTGTCTTGAATCGTCCAAGTTGACTTTTCTTTGTTTTGTAATGCGATTGTCCTCATGACTGTCTTGTTGCAGCAGTCGCTTACCGTTTTCCTTTACTTTTGTGGCCATTTTTTTTTTTTTTTGCAATTAGTATTTCCCAGTCGTACAGACAATTAAGGATATAAAAGCTTCCCGTAAATCCAAACGCGGGCAGCAGGCTGCTTTTTTTTACTCCGAAGCAATTATCTGCTCAAATAAACCATACGCTATAAAGCTAGATACGTACTTGGCAAAGCACTCTGTCCAATCAGGACATTGTAACTACCATAATTACAGTGAAAAAAGCTCAATTAATATTTTAACTGTGTTAAACGAACAACTATATAATTATATAATCATTACATTATACTGATATGTAAGGAATAACACTAAATAGCGAATAAATATTAAACAATTAATATGCCTTCACTGAAACTGTTTTGATTCGGAAAATATATGAACTGCGCGAAATTACGATTATTTACGGTACTTCCGTTTACAACCAGGAAATTATGTTCTAAAGCAAACAGTCTGCATAATTAGAACAATAAAACTTCTTTTTTGTCATAAAAGTTCAGATAAGAAAAGTTTCGTCATTACATACAGATAGTAGCTCATTATGTCATTTCATTAGTTTAATATCAATTTCCTGGTTTTCATTCATGTTTGCGTTTACTCAACCAGATGAAAAAGAGTTTTCAAGCATGAAAACAGTAAGTGTAATACAGCTTTGAATTATTGTTGTTTTTCAGTATATCAGAATGGGTACTGTTATTTTTTATTTTTTTCTGAGCAAATATTAAATATACATTTATTTGATCATTTTTCACATTTAAAGACGTCAAGCTGTGTAAAACAAAAAACAAAACAAAAAAAACACAATATCAATGCTGTTAATAATATTGTGCGAACTTTTTTTTTTTACAGCTTTAAAACTTAATGTCACTCGGTGGTAAATATAGGCCAGTCAACTATGAATATATTTTTTTTAAATAATCTTTTACTCAGTCATATGTTAAAATTTTATTTATTTTACACATTTTTTAAACACCTTAAAAATCTTTGTCACTTGCAGTTAAAATAGTCAAGTAGGGATAACTACGTTTTCTATCTTTTACTCACGCATGTGTTTATTTGTTAGTAGTTATTTTCCACATACTGCACAATATTAAATAACTTTAAAAAGTTTATTATTAAATATAGATTTAAATGTTTTAGTATAGTCAAGTGGGGATCTTATAAGAGTAAATGCCGTCCTTAATAGATCCTTTTCACATTTCCGGGTTTCTCGGAAGCGGAAGTCGTCATAGTTGGGTTAACTTTTATAGCAGTGAATGAGAGACTTAATTAAATATACATTTTTTTGGGTTTCCATTTGCACAAATAGCATAAGAAAAACTCAGCAGCTGTATTTTCACAACTTTCAAAAAGAGGGAAAAGTAGTTGATAACGGCAGTCAGAAAAGAGAAAGATGTCATTTTTACCGTCACTCCCATAGCCGTTGTATTAGAAACACCCTCACAGCAGCGTTAACTAGGTTTTTTTTTTGTAATATGATGCAATGGTAATATAATACAATGTATAGTGTTATAAATGTACATACATTAAAAAAAATATATATATATTAAAAAAAACTGCTGGATTTATAATACTGATGATCGTTAAAAAGCGTCATCACAGTTTGTATAAAGAGTCTATTTGTGGAATAAAAAAAAACGTTAAACTAAATGTCAGAAACAGACACTCATCATCGACAGCCCCACACCACAAGCGAATATCACCACACATCAATCTCATATTAGATTTCTTATTCTATTATTCAACAGGCTTATCAGTCTCCGTGGAGACCGTCAAAAATTGCCAGTGCCGACTATATTTCAAGTCGTCACGGCGGGGTATTGGGTAAAGTTTTCAATTAGCAATAATCGCGCCTCGGATAAACCTCATAGGCTACGATACTGCCACTGCGCAAAGCTGACATTCAATCTGCCAAAGAGGAGACGTCACCAAACAACCCAGGAGTTCCCACAACGGTAAGTGTATTTATCATTCCCTATCGCGTAGACAGAGTCACCGCGGACTGGGATATGTAATCGAAATGCTGCAACAAAGGCAAGTCGTGAAAAATATGTTTTCATGTACGTTTTTAACAAAAATATAGACTATTGGATGACCTCGCGCGGTGCATGCTGGGATACACAGCAGTTTTTAAGCATACTCTGAACAAGTGCCTCAGATTCTTTACGAACAATATTTTAACGTAGATGCACACGCGTATATAAAAGTCCCCTTTCTCTGCAGTCAGTGGCAGTGCAATGCAGCGATCCCTTGTTTCTTTAATCACATCTATCATGTGTCATGTGCAATGTGCAGCCTTGCATGTCAGAACTGCAAGTGACCACCAGAGGGCAGTATTTACTCTCTTAAAATAATTATTCCCCACTGACTATGATATCGAGTGATTAAGTTCGTAAAGCTGTTTAAAACTGAGTAAATATTATAAACAATAATTACTTAAATGCGAATTTATCATCAAATCCGCCAGTAAAGTGGGACAAATTATCCCGATGATTATTTATTAGCTTGTCATTGGAACACCGTATAAAGATGTTGGATACAATAAAAAGCGTGGTTGTATGTATCTTCATATCGTGTAATTATTCTAACAATATTATACTGAACGCAATTACTCATTTAAACAGTTCAGAACGTTAACTTTTGCTCCATTTACCACCCTCACTAATCATTCGACTTAGCTATCAACACTTGGTGAATTATATACAACACAATCATAATGCAAATGAAAATCAACAGTCAAGTGATGTTTACCTGCCTTACTCTTAGATAACGTTTGAGATGTTCTTGCTAATCGCAATTAGGATGTTTGAGGAAAGTCCACTGCTTACGTCTGTAATTCCACAGCACACCATTAGAGCCAGATGTCACAATACACGCAGTTTTAGCAGTTCACCACCAGAGGTCGCCACGAACACTTTCAAGTTTCATCAGCAGGGATCAGCATCACAATAATTTTTAATCCGTTTTACCCGTGAGATTATTAAGGAATTGCGTTCTTTTGATGATTTTTATTTGCTCTTGATTATTATTTTTTTGTGTGAATAATTTCCATTCAGCTTTAATAATACACTTTTCATATATTAGGTTTTATACACAGTAAAAAAAACCTTTTTCTTTTTCTTTTTTTAACCCAACCGTTAGGAAACACATATTGGGTCACCGTGTTGGGTTATTTTCCAAAAACGTTGGGTTATTTTTTAACCCAACGTGATTAAAGGGTTAGTTCACCCAAAAAACAACAACAAAAAAAAAGTACCTACGGTGACCGGGAGGGGACATGTTCGGTTCACTTAGTTTTGTTGTGGCCAGGCATATTAATTCGTGAGAACGTGATAATAAGTCGTGACCATGAGATCATTTTGTCATGACATCCTTATGTCGTGGCCTCGAGATCAAATGGTGAGAGAATGATATATTTTTCTCGTGCCCACGATGTGTAAACAACCTGCGCGACCATAGCAACCTGAAATTACAGAAATGGAAATGATTATATTAACATATTGCGGCCTATTACCTTGTATTGCGTGCAATGTTTATTCAGTCTCATATGCAGTTGGCACAGTGAACGCAGTTCAGTGCTAAAGGCTCTGAGTGCTTCCATGTTTACGTCCGAACACCAACTCCTTATTGGCTGGCTCCTGCGTCAGCATCACTCACATTCGCCGTGTTGATCATGTGAACAGCGTCTGCCAATACTGAGCCAGCGTTCTGACATAGAATGTGGAAGTGCTGCAGTGTAAACAGTGTAGGAGACTGACAGAGGAGAGGCGAATTTGTTGAATAAAGTCGTTATTTTTGTTTTGGTTTTGTGCACAAAAAGTATAACTTTAAGGCTGAACCACTGTAGTCATGTTGACTATTTTAACAATGTTTTTACTACTTTTCCAAAGATAAATGAAGGTCTTACGGGTGTTAAATGACATGAGGGTGAGTAATTAATGACAGAAATGTCATTTTTGGGTGAACTAACCCTTTAAGTGAGTAGAGTTAATTAAAATAAAAAATCCCAGAGAGGAAAGCAGATGCTTTATTGAGCACATATATCATTTATTACAGAACAAATGAAAAACTATAAACTATTAAGTGTGAACCATATTGTCATTGTCCATTTTGCATTTAAGCACTGAGTCATATAGTGAACATTTACTTAACATGCCTAATTGTTCTGTGGAGCTCTTTGAAATTACACATTATTTGAACACTTATAGAAAGCCATCCATTATAATGTCATAAATGTCTCAATGTCTCACGTTGCACCATCATATATAAGAATAACCAAGGAACAGAAGAGAATGTAGAAAAAAGCATGACAAGAACTTAAAGAAAGACAGACGAAAAGCGCTAACCAGGCCATTTGTCATGTGACAGCTAGATTCGGACCACCCTCAGGGGTGAGGAACTGCACTTTGGCCACGGCGAGTGCCGAATTATTGCGCCGCATGGAGTTAACCTTGCGCATTGAGTTGTTCCTTCGCATGGAGTTTCTCTTGCGCAAAGAGTTCTGGTGCGACAGCTCGCTCTTCTGGAGCGTCTGGATCAGGATGGAGGGCTTCTCATCCAGCTCACGGGCACTGCAGCGTGGTGTGGCCACTTTGACCGTGTTCCCAAACTTTGAGTAGTCCACCGAGTACACACCCTCTTCCTCGGTCACTATAGGCACAAAGCGGTGGCCCCACTGGATCTCCTCGGTCACGTACGAGGTGCGAGCCTGAGTGGTGATGCCTGTGGTTTCCACCACACCTTCCAGGATAACGATGACCTCCAGATCGCTACACTGCAGCTCCATCGCAGAGAGATCATACAGAGGGCTGTCCTTATCGATGACGTGACATATGATCAGAGGCGCCAACAGGAAGATGCTGTTGCCAGCCACCGCACTCTCTGTCTGGACATCTATCTGATGGATGGGTATGACCTCGCCCTCCGGGGTGGTGGTCTTTCTGACCACTTGGAGGCGCACGGCGGCATTGATGATCATGCTTTTGCGCAGGTCACCCACCCGGATCATGAAGCACAGGCGGTTGTTGCGTACAGCGATGACGGCATGTCGGCTGAAAATGAGGGTCTCAGCACGCCGGTGGGACTGGGCGGTCTTCATGAAGATGCAGCCGAGCATGACGGCGTTAATTATTAGGCCAATGATGTTCTGTAATATGAGCACTGTGATGGCTGCGGGACACTGCTCTGTTATCATACGCCCTCCAAAACCTATTGTCACCTGCACCTCGATGGAGAAGAGGAAGGCAGAGGTGAAAGAGCTGGAAAAGATGAAGAGAAGTCACCAAACAGTTTTAGGCTTCTAAAATGATTGAAATAAGTTTCTATCCACATAGCATAAAACAACTTAGTCATTTTCCCCTAATAGTACATCATCCAAATTTTAAAAAGCACTTATTTCTATACAACAAAACACACATCAATTGTCAATTTACATTTTTTCCTTCTAATTTTATTTTAAAAAAGTGTTGTCAAACGATTAATCGCATCCAAAAAAAAGTTTGTTATATATAAACACACACACACACACATATACATAGTACAGTGTGTGTGTGTATATATATATATATATACATTTATTTATATCAAATATATATATATAATATATTTTTGTTAAATATTTGCATATACATAATAAATATATGTGTAAACACAAACTTATTTTGATGTAATTAATCGCGATTAATTGTTTGACAGCACTATAACAGATGTATCTCAGTTTAACATTTTTTTAAAATAAATAAATCATTATTTTTAAATAAATATTTATGACTTGAAATATTACCTGAAATAATCTAAAATAAATATTTATTTACACTTCGCTTTAAATACGTATTTACATATATATTAATATAATTATTTTATAAATATTTTTAAATGTATAAATGTAATATTTACATGAATACAAAAATGAAGAATAACTTCTTATATAGTCTATATTCTTTTTTTCATTTTCCTTTTCAACAAGATCTGTTTTATGCTGTACAATGCAGCTGAAATGACTAAACTTACTACATTTACTAGAATTAATTTACAATAAATCTAATATCAGTCATTAGTTTGCCATGATAAATCTGTAAGAGTTTTGATAGAGAGTAGACATGTGTCTCATCTGCACAAACATAATGCTTAACATTTTGCCACTGAACAAAATGACAAATGACCACACTTACTTGACATTAGTGATGCATTTCTCTACGACGGGTTTACGGTTTGGGTCCAGATCCCCGTGCGCAAACGCCACCAGCCACCAGCCCATAGCGAACAGCAGCCAGCTGCACAGGAACGTCATAGTGAAAATGACCAGGGTGAAACGCCATTTGAGATCCACCAAAGTAGTGAACACGTCCTGCAGGAATCTGCCCTGCTCGCGGATGTTCTTGTGCGCCAGGTTGCACGCGCCGCTCTTGGCGATGAAGCGCGCTTTGTTCACGCGGTCCCTGAACACGGGCTTGCGGGGAATCCGCGATACAAGCGCCGGTAGCGCGAACTCTTCAGGAATTATGCTTTTACGCGGCAACATTATTTGGGCATGTCACTGCAGACGGTCAGGAATAAAGTCTCTCCAACGACTGTCAAACGCGCAGCTCCAGTTTAATCACCATCCTGCACTCTAACTCTGTTAAAGTAGCATAAACTAAAGCAAAGAAAGTTGTTTTACATCTATCAGCCCTTAAAGTGTGTTATTGTGTGAGTTCATACAATACACACTACATAAAGAGCAGAACACACTCCATGTACCGCTAAAAGGCTTCAAAAAAGTATCTTTATGATGATTGTGCAGTGGTCTACAGGACTTGACGCACATGGGCGGTACATGATGTCCTGCTGCCTCCAGCTCTGCAGACGAGAGGCTTTTAAAACTACTTTAAAAGACTGCATTATTTATATACACCCTTATTTTATAGACTTAAAAAAAAAACGAATATACTAAATCATACAAAACGAAGCAAAATGGCGTTCATATAGCATACCGTATATTAGGCCTATAGGCTATAAAATATGAACAAATAAGCCAGTCACAAAATAATTGCAGGTCAGGACATTTTAAAAATGTGTACAATTTGAACGTGTGTATCTACAGTGCACTGCAATGTGATGTAATGTTATTGTAATAACGCAAGGGTTTTCAAACTGGGGTCCGGAGACTCCTTGAGGGCCGCAAGAGGGGGCTAGAGAGTAAATGCTTGAAACTTGAATGTTTCTTTTAGTTTTTAGCAATAAGAAATAGCCTAATGATAATAATAATAATAATAAACAAATGTGCATATAGTTTGTGCAAATAATAATAATAATAACCTTTTCTTCTATGAGACATGCATCTTTTCTATGAAGTTTTTCCACTTGTTTTTAGCTGCTCACTAATATTCTCTGTAAAACTTAATTGGAATAATATTTATTGGGAAAAGTGCTAAATAAATCTGAATTAAAAATGTTTATCTTGAGGTTTAAACATCTAGCATTATCCTAATGCTAGGATAAAACATACGCTGACAACTTAATACAAAGTATATATTATCCAGATAGTTTTCAGTGCGTTTTCACAATTCAAAAGGCAATTATTTAAATGTTATCTTTATCATTTCACACTTAATATGTTTCTCACACAGTATAAATGGGTTTATGTAGGCTATATGAAAATATATAGCTGCTTTATTAATAGAAATGGGGCATTTGAGAGGCATCGAAATGGAACGTTCTGTGAATTAGCGAAAATGTGAGCAGAAGGGGGCGCTGTGTAGCAAACTATTTTTTGAGTGAGTGGTAACTCGAGATATACATATGTGTGAGCGATCTCATTAGTTTAACAATAATAATAATAATAATAAATTAATGTATTACTTTCGTGTAGGCTTTTCACCCAGTATGACCATCTGTTGCTGTGGTATCAACAGGCTATTCGTTGTTCTGTAGAGCTAAGCACCATAAATGTTACATATACATTTTTGCTAGTACTTTTCTGTTTAATAATTGTTTTGCTTAAAAGTATGCAATGGCACTCAGTAGGTATAAGTAAACAAACCAAGCAATTTTTATTTTCATTTCATGTGTAAAAAAACAAAAACAAAAAGTTAGGCACAGTATAATGCAGTTAAATGCTTATGGTACAAATGCCATTTTAATTACATATGTACATTTAAAACAGTCCATCATGACTAGCATGCAAATACCTCACATTAGCAGTAATTGCAATAAACTTAAGAGTGTTTTGATATGACAGGCTGAAATGTGCTGCTTCTGGCTCGCAGTGAAGTTTGACGTAAAGCGTGTAGGCTGCCATTTTACGCCCCTGGGTTGGATTCACGTGTTGCTGGAATATCACTGCTCAAGTGTGACATCACAGCTCACTGCAAATATTCATCAGATCACTGACCCTGACAGTAAATGTCCACTGAATGGAAAGATTTCCCACAGTGGTTACACCGAACAGCAATGCGTCATTTTACTGCAGGGACAAAGAGTCACTTACAACACATTGTTTAGATCATCTTTGGCTGTGACTTCCAGAAAGCAGAGCGTTCAAATAAAGAAAGCTGAAGGTTAAAAGGTAAAAGTGATGTGCGGGTAGAGACTGGCACTCCATTAAAGGAAGATGAGAGAAACAAACGAGGTTATGTGCACAATATATCGCTTGGCTGTACATAGGCTGCAGACTCATTTTGACATCCCAATAATAAAACGTCATAGGAGAGATAAATCACATGGTTTGAAATTATATTTAACTTGCAGTGTACTTAAAAAAGCTTGTGTTTTAGAGTGATTTTTTTATTTTTATTTTATTTATTTATTTATTTTTTAAATTGGGTTATAGGGTGAGCCTCATAAGAAAAATGTCCAAATCATGGACATTAGTTATTTCATATCAAAGTGAAAAATGACCTGGACAACAGTTTTCGTGAAATTCACCCTCTTATTCTTTTGGATAAGGAGCAAATGTTTAAAATGGGAAATTCCTGAACAAAGATTAACACAACACTATCACAGAAAAAGAAAAAGAAAGAAAATAAGCTTTTGGTTAAGTAATTTGCATAAGAGGAATACAGTAGAATATATAAAATACAATCAGTTTTGTAGGGTGTGAATAACACATTAGGGTTGGTGTGGTGGACATTGCAGGACTCCCCAGAAAGTGAGGGCTCGCGGTTTTCTCAAGAGTGCAGGGTGCAGGCTTTGGGGAGCCAGCTATATTTGTCCTCCCTCCCTTAAATCTGTATCAGCAATGCACTTCAGACAGACAGACAAGAGCGTCAGGCCTCAACAGGACAGACATGCTCTGTACAGTGTTTGTACTAGTCAAAACACAGTAGATACTTATTGCTTATGCATTTCAGAGTACACAAATCATTACTTTAGAAAAAGAGCTGTAAGGAAACAAAATGCTAAAAAAGAGTCTAATACTGAGTTTAGGGTTCATATGAAACACAACAGTCCATGTGTAGTTGAGTCCTTTCCGATGCCTGTGCCAATGCATTGGCAAAGATGGCTGTTATTTTTTTTAATAAGGCCAAAAGTGGTATAAACTGATGTGGTGATAAAGATGAGTGACTCTACATGTCGGCTTTGACAATGGATGCAAACAAGCCGTCCTCTTGTTCCATGAGAACCTCTGGTTTTCCGTACTCCATGATGCTTCCCCTTTTCATCACAATGACTAGATCAGCTGTCAGGATAGTGTGGACACGATGCTGTGGAAAACAGGCACAATCAAGCAGATGTGTGCAAATGTATTTTGATTAAAACAACACCTTAGCTGTTGAGATTACATTTAACTCTCCCCTTTTGTTGCTCAAATCACTGCGGGTGTCTAATTTTGCCATTTTTTAAAAAAAAATTTAATTACAGTATATATTTCTATGTATTTTAGTAATTTGAGTACTTCTTTAGAACTTATTTAGTTCAGGTTTTTCTTCTAATATTTGTTTTATTATATTTCAGTTTTATTTCAAATAACAAAATGTTGTAATAGTTTTAGTTTCAGTTAACAACATTGAGATAAACTGATCCATCAAATAAGATTAATCAATTGCTATATCTAAAACAATTTTAAACAACATTTGTCTAATTTCGTGACAATATTTTTTACATTTTCCCCAGTTTCACACCTTGTATTAAAGGTGCTGTAAGCAATTTCATCTGTTCAGTTGTGATTGCTAGCTAAAAAAGCATCCCGACTTCATTTTGTTGTTGTTGTTTACAGACCCTGCTTTTACCAAAGCCAGAGTGTGTTTTCTTAGTACACCTTTTTCATTGATATCTCTCAGGTAAGAGCATTTTATGTCATATTGTCTCTGTTCAGACTTTTAAAAATACATTTTTCATATCACAGGACTGTGTAAGTGAACAGCAAAAAAGCTAAATTAAAAAATGTGAAAGATAAATGGTGACCAGTTAAAACACTTAATATATTATTTAAAAAATAATATACACTTTCATATACATTCTTAAATTTAACCTTCATGTTAAAAGAAATACTAGTCAAATGCTAGTCTGTCACATCTGTTTTAGGTTTTATTTCATAGATAAATTTATCATAGATGTGTTTCATGTCATGTGATTCCCTGTTCCCTCATGTGATCTTGTCATGTGCTTCTTTTACTTCATGTGTCATTTTCTGATAAGTGCCTATTCATAAGATTTCGGACGCAGCCCATGTGTATATATAGCCCTCTTGTTTCCAAAGTCTAGCTTCCTGTAACATTAGGTACCCAGCAGTAGCATTGCTACGTCTACTTTAGGGGACTTAATAGTACAGAAAGCTAGACAACAGACTATAGGCTTGATCGAGATGAATTACACTAGCCTGCCACCACTTCGTGCTTTCCATAGTGTGCTGAACCAACATCATTCATGGCAGACCACTTGAGTTTTGCATTGATTGTAGCCAAAGAAGTGGATGCGATTGAAATTCCCATGTTTTGAATATCAGATATTCAAAATCACGATTGGTTAAATACAGGAACTTGTCAAAGAAAAAACACACAACATGCGTTTTGCTCTCATGGTACTTTGATGGCACATGTGATTGTACGGCGGCTGCAGCGCCGACCAAAGTCAGACAAATTTTCTAACCAGAGTGCATTGCTTTTGTCAGGCGGCAGCCAATCTTTGCGGTGCCGAATGAAGTCGAACAAGCCTATTGGAAACAAGACGTGAGGTAAAGGAACCAATCAGAACATGACAAATGAAGCAAAGGAACACATGACAAGATCACATGAGGAAACGGGGAAATCACATAATAAGAAACATGACTATGATGAAATTCAAAATATAAGACATGGAAACATGAATGCTGTTGTGATGTGACAGTCAACCTGCTTTAGAATAGGTTTAGTGGCTGTGAGCTAAGATGATCTAATTAGGCGCACACATATAGGAAGCTCTTGGTTACCAACCAATGTACCAGGGCGTAGGTGCCTGGGGTGGAGCCAAAGCACGGTTACTTGTGCGTCCGGACTAAGATGCTGAAGAGGCTGTCCTCCTGCGCCAAGAGGTTAGGAGCACTGTCACACTCTACCAGAATCCCAGAGGAAAACACCAGCACCTGCTCCGCCTCCAAGATGGAGGAAACCAGGTGCTGTGTCAGAAGAAGAGAGATGGGTGGACAAAGAAGGAGAAGAAAGAGAGGGAAAAAGGGGATGAGGGTGAGGAGAAGAAAATGTGGAAAGTGCAGCATACTCAGCAGCAGACTTCTGCATCATGCATTTATTCAGAGCTTAATGTTGTTCTGTGGCACTTTAAAACACTTTTTTCTTTTACTGAATGCAATTTTAAGTGACAAACAGAGGCAGAAAAAACTTTTTCTGTGTGGGTGTATCTGTGGCTCTGAATAGTTAAAGTACAAACAGCAGATTACAGTGGCCGCAGGCTTTTACTTATGAGCTAATGTGTTAGTAGCAAGAGATTGATAGCAAACTGATTATCTGCTGTCAAAAGTGGTGGAGAAAGATGAGAACAGAGAAAAGAGCCTGGCAAGCATTAAAAGTCCTTATCTAAAGATTTATTTCTGTTTTGAATATTTCTTTGCCTGTATTTTCATATAGACCAGCAAAACAAATATATATATATATATAGGGTTGATATAGTGTAACTTACTGCTATGGTGACAACCGTTCGATCAGCAAACGCAGTCATCACCACTTTCTGAAGAATATTTTCCTGTTGAATTTGCCACAAAATAATTTTTAGTACCAAAAATATATAATATATAATGAGTGAAATAATATCCTGTTTCACTCTAAAATATGTCACATTATGGGAGTAAATTTTGTTTGTTTTTTAATAAACCCAAGTTAAAACTGAAATTGAATGGATGTATATGGAAGCCTATTTTCACCACAAGAAAAAAAAAAAAATCATGCCTTGGTGTAAACCATAATTATGAGGAAAAAAATGAACATAAAAGTTTAAAGTATGAAATAAAAAGGCATAATTATGACATAAAAATTAAAGAATTTCTCATAATTTTGTCATAACAGGTGTCATAACAATTAAAAAAATTGTTATTTCATAACGTATGAAAATATTTCATTTAATGTTCCACCTCATAACCATTTCATAAGATGACTTTTTATCTCATAATTTCAAGTAATGATTTTTACTTTTTATATCATAATTACAACTTTTTATGTCATAATTGTGATTTAAAATCTCATAACAATTACGACATGTCATAATTGTGATTTAAATTTCTCATAACTCATGACTGATGTTTTGTCATAATTATGACTTGTCTCATAATTATGATTTAGTATCTCACTGTAAGGACTGAGGACGAACCAGACAAATGAATCTTTCAGATGATTTTTTCAAAACATAATTTCAGAGGCCCAAATCAACATTGCAGGCTGATGATTTTTGGCTCCAGTCCGTCTACAAAACAACCTCCTGCTAGGTACTTTTAAGACAACACATGCTTCCTGACTGAGGAGAAAGGTGGCAAACTTTAAGCCATTTGTAGAAACCAAATGGTCGAAAAGACAACACAATTTAAGCCACCAGAAGATAAAGAGTCTTTGATCTCCAGATCAAAAGAGACAGAGAGACAATGCAGGCCTGTTTCTCTGAGTGACCTATGAATCAGTGGTGTAGTCGGGGCCATACGCACATATACGCCGTATACTTACTTTTTGCCCAGGGCTGTTTGCGTATTACGACTTCTAAGGATCAGTATTTGCGTATACCCACTTGTTTTTTTGCTTCTAAAGTCCATAATCTACTGTCATGTTAGCTTCCTCTTTAACTGTGTGTACAATGCTGTTGTGTAAACCCGCAGTTCTTTGTTGTAATTGGTGCATTAGCACTTATATCATTCTACCTTTTCCCACCCATCATAGACTTAAAATCAGGCCTGATGGTGCGTGTTCACGCTGCAGTGAGAGAACTCCGATCAAAGCCGCTTGGTGTTTTGAGCGGTGCATTGAGCTCAGTTCTCTCACTGCAGCAGACACGGCATGAGAAATGTGGTGAGCGAATAAGACTATTAATTATATACATCATGCGTTCTGAGCTTTTATAAGCGCTAAGTTCCGTGCTAACTGAAAAGACCATCAGCGCACCTGAAGCCCGGTTTATTTAATGCAACAGTGGCGTGCAATTCACCCTATAGCTATAGGCCTACTCTGAATCTTATCATGCTCAAAAAGTGTGATAAGATTTCATCAAGCCATTCCTATCGTGAAACTGATGATAAAATGTGCGATCCATTTTAATTTTATTGAGAGTTAAACACTTTGAAATGCTATAGAAAAAGTCAAACATAATCTAGACTGATGAACAAAATGAACAAAAGATTGATGAAAAGAGGAAAAAACATCATCTTGCGCCAACATTTATTAGAAAGCTTTTTAAACTATTCATGACCCACCCTTACTAGAATTTATCACGCTTAATTGTATTAATAGTACACCACTTCTTTTTCTAGGACTACACCACTGCTCTGAATGACACAGAAAAACCCACAGAGACAGAAATAAACTATATCAAATTGTTCCAAAACAATTCTAAATGGACTTATCAAACATCATTCAACAACATAATTCTATATCATGTCTACAACTTATACATGTGACCATGTATGCTTAGAAACACTCACAATTCATGTAATTGTATAACTTTTAAACGGTCGATTGAAAGTATGTCTTGTCTGGTATAAATGCAAATCTCTATTTTCAATTTAGATCATGGCTTGAATGAAATCTGTGTAAAATGTATCATATTCTGTTTAATAGAAATCATATCTAAACAGTACTCTCTTTATTCTCTGCCGAGAGTGGGAATTCAAGAGGCCCAGAGATAACACTTAGTTTATGATCGGGGAGGAGAAAAAACCACCTTTGAAACAAGACGATACCTGATTGGCCAGAACTCCTCAAAGAGGTTGAATCAAACACTTAGGTTAAATAGTCACATCACTAAGACAATATAGATTAAGACCAAGAAACTAAGACTTGAAGTAAGAACAAAGAAGAAGACAACAGAATTATATGGCTTAGAAAAGAACAGACTATGAAGGACAGACAAGCAGCTCATTCAAGCCATCCAAATTCTTACTCACTTCCCTTTTCTTTTATTTTAACTTTCTTTTCCGTTGAGAGTCTTGTGTGCCAAGTTAAGTTTTGCCGCAAAGTTTAACCAACGACTTTTGCTGCCTCAACTTTAAACTCCAGCCATGACAAGAGACTTCATTCATTTGCCAGCACGCCCGAACGTTATTGTTTTTTACCTGACATCTATCCGGACCTGAAAAGATCCTGCAACAAATCATCGACTTGGGAAAAACCCTTTTCTCCAAGCCAAGGATGCCAAAAAGGGAATCCGCATTCAAAGACAAACGACAAGCAAGTACCTTCAGATTATAAAGCTGAACTGGTGCATTAAATTACTGTGATTCATGGTTCGTTCAGGTCAGGTCTTATGAAGTGCATATTTTGCTAGAAATCATGCTCATCATTTCACTCTCTCTTAAAACTCTTTCTTTTTCACTTCCTTTCTTTCTGCAACTTGTACGTGTATGAATGTGTGTGTGTGTGTGTGTTTGTGTGTGCATGTTTGTGTTAGAGATTAGTTTATGTGTTAGAATAATCAATAAAGTCTCCTGTAGATTTTTAAAAGAAGTGTCTTGTGTTATGTGCTTATAAATTTACTATCTTAAACTGCCAATCTTAATGTTACCTTGCTACTAAATAGTGTTTTCACAATAGTTGGAAATTCATATCCGCTACAAGAGCTTATTACGGCCCGAGCAAATGAATGCTGGACGATTCAGTTGCTCGGTCGTAAACTAAGTGACTCTTTATAATTCCCTATAAATTAATTAATTAATAATTTCATTTGAGCTGGTTTGTCTTACATCACAGATTTTTTATGTCATAATTATGATTCACTAAAGCATGATTTTTTTTTTTCTTGTGTGGCAGAAATGGGCAGTAGGTTGTACCGTGGCCATGTCTATAGAAGCTGTCGCCTCGTCCATAATTAGGATGCTGCTTTTGCGAACAAAGGCCCGGGCAAGACAGAAAAGCTGTCTCTGTCCCACACTGAAGTTCTCCCCTCCTTCTGTTACCACAGCATCTGGGGGAAGACATATGATGCTTTACAGCTGTTCAGATTTAACAAAATATCACTTTTCACTGGATAAAACTAAATGATTCAGGTCATGATAAAAAGGTCAGGAGACTCCTGCTTTTCATTTTAATGAATTTACAGTCGGGGTGACTGACATTATTATGTCAACCAATTCTGATAAGGGTTGAACAGTTGAAGAGGATCATTCTTACCCAATCCTCCTGGGAGTGCTTTCACCATGTTCTTTAGCTGGGCGATTTCAAGCGCTTCCCAAAGCCTGTCATCGGTGCAAGTGCGCTCAGGATCAAGATTTAACCTAAAAATGCACATATACACATTCAGTTCAACCAAAATGAAAACGGTCATCATTTACTCACCCTCGTGTCATTACAAACCTGCAGAATTTTAAAGAAAATAGTACTTTTATTAAGCAAGGATTCATTAAACTGATCAAAAGTGACAGTAAATATACATTTATAATGTTAAACATTTTATTAATAAATAGAATATAAATCTAATCAATTTTGTTCTTTTGAAATTTCTATTCATCAAAGAACCCAAGGGTTTTTCACAACAATATTAAGCAGCACAACTGTTTTTGACATTGAAATAATAATAACAAATGTTTCTTGAGCATCAAATCAGCATATTAGAATGATTTCTGAAGGGTCATGTGACACCAAAGATTGGACTAATGATGCTGAAAATTCAGCTTTGATATCTCAGGAATAAATTACATTTTAAAATATATAAAAATACAAAAGCAGTTACTTTAAATTGTAATAATATTTCACAATATTACTGTTTTACTATAATTTTCAGATCAAATAAATGCAACCTTGGTAAGCAGAAGGGACTGAGCCCAAGTTTTGAACGGTGGTGTACATGAACATGAATGAGATTGGAGAGCTTTTTAGGCACTCAACAATCCCAGTCACCATTCACTTTCATTGTCTGTATGTATGGAAAATATGTGAAGAAAGATGTGGAACTGAAGCGTTGACTAAAATATGACAATTTACATATTTGGATGAACTATCCCTTTAAATGAACAATAAACTCAAGTGACATTGTGTTAATGCAATACTAATGAACCCATATTCACATCCGTATTAACACGCTGGGAAATGGCTTCCAACCACAGCTTCTTCCTTTATGGCCTGCGTTTTCCAAAATTAAAATCAAGAAGAGATTTGCTGTACCAATAACTCATACGCTCTGTCTCCTGGGCCCAATGATCCATTAGGCCTGCTTCATATAAACATTGTCATGACAACAGCTTGCCCAAAACCATTCCCAGATGACTTGTGATGGTGGTTCAGTTTTATTTTCTTTCTTATCCATTGGCGGCCTATTTAAACAAACCCCATATGCTCACTGTCTTCAGAAACAAACATGACACTTAGTATCCGTGAGAAGTTCAAACAAGCTTGGAGCTGAGGACACTTGTAGATACATATTGAATATCCAATGAAAGAACTACTTAAAACTGTTTGAAAAGAAACACAGAAATACTAAATGTATAAGAATGTATAGCTTATTCTGAAAACAGCATAATTACACATTGCCAATAAAGTGGAATGCCCCTTATGTCACATCCCAGGGGTCCCTGTATTTTGTAAATGATCTGTGTTTATACTGAACTTCTGATTAAAAATGTCAGGCAGGAAGTGAGTGTTTATTGTCCCTGATCTTGTCTGTTTGGGTCAGTTTAGCCTCAGTTAGTGCGTGAGGTGCATGCATTACGCAGATACTAATGTATTTGTGTGTCTGTTTGTGTGTTTGAGCGAGCATGTTTGCGTGTGTTTACCGGATGGAGCCGCTGAACAGCACTGGATCCTGTAGGATGATTGACAGACGGGATCTCAGGGTTTGTAGGGGAAGCTTGCAGATGTCAATGCCATCAATAACAATCTTTCCTAATGAAAAAAAAATATATATATAAAAAATCATGATATACACAGGTTTTGAATTAGCTTTTATTTTTATATTTTATTTCTATAATTTTAGTTTAAGTTTTAGTAATTTTTGCTGTATGCTTTAGCCATTTTTACTATTTTTTGTAAATATTTATATTTAGCTTTCATTATTTTTTATTTCAGTTTTAATTTTAGTAATTTTAAGTATATTATTTTATTTTAATTTTCATTTAAGTTTTTTTAAGCTGAATTTTTTCATCTAATATTTATATTTTATTTTATTTGAGCTTTATTTTAATTAACAGAAATCATTTTTAACAGTTTTAGTTAACAATAACAACACTGGTTTATATTTTTTATTTATATTTTTTTTATTTTATATTTTAACTGAGAATCTGCATTAAATATTTGTAAAAGTAATTTGTTAAACCTGAAATAAAGAAAAAAAAAAAAGGTGTTTAAAAATGTAAAAAGAAACAGCGATCAGTTACAGCACATAAAACATACACTTTCCATTATATATCAATATTAAGTCTTTTGTTAGTGTATGTTATGCATCAACCTAGATATTTAACATAAGATCACAATACTAATCACAATAACATTCTTCTTCCCCTGAAGGATTGTTTTTATTAGTTTTGGGTGTTCAGGTCAGTTTACATTAACTTGACTTTAATACATAGTGAATATCTGAAGACCAAACAAGCTCTTAAGATTTTCATTTTAGCTTTATATGGACACAGTTAAGAGAGGGTCTGTGCTTTTTTGATTTAAAACATCTCATACAGCCGTGTTCATGTGCACAAAGCAGCAAGAACTGTTTGATTTGACTAAAGATTTATTTTGGCCAAGAGAAATATGAAGTTAATGGTTTACGCTTGATAATATGATAAAACTTTTGGAAAAAATAACTGTGACTGTTATATATTGTGTGTCTGTTTATCTTTATAATAAAAACAATAGCCAAAAACTGATGCAATATCTTAAAAGTAACATTATTAATTTTTATCGTAGCATTTTTACCTTCTACGTCATTATCTAAATCATGCTATATGTATATTTTGTCAAAAAAATAAAGTATTTTTTTATACAAATTCTGTTTGATATTTAATATCAAATAAAGCTAAGGTTCCAATTTCAATCATCCAGGTAAAAAAATAAATTTAAAAAAAGTAAGTAAGTAAAAAAGTAAAAAAGACAGTAAGACTCAACAGATCTCTATGGTTAATGTCTGAATATGACATCATGGCTGCTTGTCAAAATGATAGTAACCATATGGCAACAGAACAAACAACACAGGCAAAGAAATAAATGTTTCTGGGCCAAGCAGCTGAGGACATTAAAATAGCTTTATCAGAAAACATCTATGGCTTTTTTTTTTTTAATATTTTCCTTTTTTCTTCTTTAAGGATCCACAAGGGTCAGCGTCTCCCCAGCGGCGAGCTTGACATACATCTGACTGCTGTTATGCTCAGTGAACCATAATATATTATTAAATAGAGACTTGGATGATGTCCTGGGAAGTCCTACCTTCGAAAACATCCACCATGTTGAAGAAGGCCAGAGACAGCGAAGACTTTCCACTGCCCGTTCTACCACAGATGCCCACCTGCGACAGTAAGAATAACACGTCAGTGCTTTACACAGCTTGACATTTTCAGATTGCTTTTGTATAAACACGCTCAGGGCTGCTGTTCTCCTAAATTTCACAAAGTAGTGTGGACAGTTACAGTTCCCATGTCACAATAAGAAGCCATCTGTGCTGTCAAACTCGTATATTGTGAGCCAGGGCACCTCTTAAAAACAAGTTAGACTAATAAAGATAAAAGCTGATGAGGGAATTGCAAATTGTGAAGATTTTGCCGCACTGTGTAGTCGGTATTAAGGCAGAGAGTAACTGTGGTTTGACAGTGCAATGAGAAAATTAACGCTACTGTGACAAAACCGCAACTGAGTGGTACAGTACATGCTACAACGATCGGTATCAGGACCGCCGAATGCTCTTTGACAGCTTCGGTTGAAGGTTTCATTTCACTGTGACTTTCAGGACCATTTTAATGATACTTTTGAGGTTAACGGACAGCTTGAGAGTAATAATATTGTTCATTTATTGCAGGGTTATTTTAGTATTAATTATATTCAATTATAGTATTTTGAATTAGTTTATAATTTACTTTTTTTTCTGAGAGTTGTAAGTTAGT
This sequence comes from Elopichthys bambusa, assembly GCA_037101425.1. Lineage (NCBI taxonomy): Eukaryota > Metazoa > Chordata > Actinopteri > Cypriniformes > Xenocyprididae > Elopichthys > Elopichthys bambusa. Next base: position 10,114,396 of record CM074454.1, on the reverse strand, counting down.
TTGTACCTTCTGCCCAGGGTTGATGTGAGCATTGACGTGTTTGAGGACGGGTTTGAGCATGGAGTCGTAACGGACACATAGATCATGGATCTTTATTTCGCCATGCTGTGGCCAGTCTTCTGGTACCTGTGAGACATCTGAAATCACATAAAAACCAGAAGGAGAATGATTGTGACCAACAAATTAAAGTGAATGAAAGATCTGGATTTAGGTTACTTACTTCGTGGATGGCCGAAGTATACTTTGGGCTTTAATTGACTGTTAGGGTTAGGGGTTAGGGTTCGGGTTAGTAGAATAAGTTGACGTAATTGCAAAGTTACTTATAGTCAGTAGAATGTCTGCTGGGAGACCATCAAAATAAAGTGTTAACAGATATTAAGCAGACAGTCTACTAATACTCTAATAAGAGTTGGTTGACATGTAGGTCCAATGCTACTTCTTCCGGTTTCACAGACAAGGCTTAAGCCTAGTCCCAGACTAAAATGCATGTTTGAGCTGATTTAATATAAAAAAAATTTGCACTGACATATCTTAAAATATGTAACTGTCATAGTTTTGTCTCAAGATGCATACCAGTAATGTTTTTTTTTTTTTCTAAGGCACATTTATAAAAGTTACTTAAATGTCCTAATTGAACTAAGGCCTAATCCTGGCTTAAAGGGTTAGTTCACCCAAAAATGAAAATTCTGTCATTAATTACTCACCCTCATATCGTTCCAAACCCGTAAGACTTTCGTTCATCTTCAGAACACAAATTAAGGTATTTTTGATGAAATCTGAGAGCTCTCTGACTCCTCCATAGACAGCAATTTAACTGACACTTTCAAGGTCCAGAAAGGTACTAAAGATGTTGTTAAAACAGTCAATGTCATCGACTGTGACTACAACGTATGAGAATGACACAGAAGATATTGCTGAATAAAGTTGATATTTTTGTCTCGTCGCTTCATAAAATTAAGGTTAAACCACTGCAGTCACCTCGACTTTTTTAGCAGTGTCTTTAGTACCTTTCTGGACCTTGAAAGTGTTGGTTAAATAGCTGTCTATGGACGAGTCATATACCTCTCGGATTTCATCAAAAATATCTTAATTTGTTTTTCAAAAGATGAACGAAAGTCTTACAGGTGTGGAACGACATGATTTTCATTTTTGGGTGAACTAACCCTTTAATCTAAGCCCTGTCTGTGAAACCAGGCCATAGTCAACAGAATATCTAAAGGGGGCCATCAAAATACAGTGTTACCCCCACTTTATGTAAACTAAAATAGCTTATCTGGGCCACCAAATATGTCTAGAGGCATAACTTCATGTGAGTGTACAATATTTCAAAAGTACTATTTATGTCTTTAGGCGTAAAACCTTTTTAAGTGGAAATAAACTATTTAATATTGTGGTAAAGCATGTTTTTGGATAGAATTTGGTTTACAGAATGGTTAGCTACAGAATGTTCTTTCCTGCCCAGTCAGTGGATTAAGTGCCGCCACACATGACTTTATGTGAGGAGAGTGAAAGTAGACATAACACTGATACATCAATGGCAACAAAAACCCAGAAGACTACAAGTGAGCACTTTAACAAGCTGCAATTAACACTGCTATATATGGTGTCCAAATGTCAAAGTTTTGTCGCGTGCCTACTACTATCCAGCTCAGTTTTCCATTATGTCACTGACAAGGAGATGGAGAATAAGCTATTGATAGCGGTTAACAGTGGCGCTAACAGTCTATTGCTAAAACTCATTTTTCTCAGGTCTTTCCTGCTTTGTCTCTAGAGGCGAGTGTTTAGAGTATTTAAATGTCCTTTCGTGATGCTCTCAGTGGTTTGTGTCAGGTCGCTCTGTCCTAGTGCACTAAAATGTGAGTAAATGCACATGTACTGTAGCAGCACTCTGGATGCCAGGAAGCTGAAAATATGGGCTTTTATCTAGTAGGTCTAAATCTTCATTTAGAGACTAAATAAAACTCTGGATTATCATTAAAATATTTTTAGTAGAAAAATAAATGTGTCAGAAAAAGATTTATTACCCATGGATCCCTCATAGTTCTCAGATTCTGTGCTCAGGAAGCTGTTGACCTTCTTTACTGCAGCCATCTGGACCTCCAGGTCTGCCAGATTCCTCACCACCCAGTTCAGGTAGTTTGTCACCTTAACACAAAGCACATTGAAGACTTTAAGTGTTTTTTTAAATCACTGAGGCGAACCTGATGACCACTTTTGCATGCTATAAATTCAGTAAAGCAGTATTTAAACTCACAGTGAGGGCATACGTTAGACCCAATCCGACCAGACTGGACTGAGATGAGGTCCAGATAGCTGCCACTGCTGCAGTGAGGACAATCACAGCACCCAGATAATCCTGAGAGGAAAATACAAAACAGGTTTTTAAGATACCACAGTTTTACTAGTTGATAGAAATACTGTTAATTAAATGTTATAGTTCTCTGCACCAATTTTTATACTAATATGCTATTGTACATGCTTATATTGTATAAAGTTATATTAAATAAAAAAAGTATTTCCAAACCGATCTCATGAGAAAACGTAACTATTTTATAAGGTGGCGATTTTACATGAATTCATACGATGTGATTCGTACAAAAACATATGATTTTTAGGAAAAAAAGTAAAGTAAGGTCCACCCCAAAATCTAACCCTCAGTGTGTGTAAGCAGATTGTCCAAAAAACATACAAATGGGATCATATGAATTCATACGAATTAGCAACCAACTCGCCAAAACGTAAAATAGTTACGAATTGTTGTGAGATTGTTGATATTGCTACGTTGCTGGTCTTTTTTGTTGTTGTTTTTGTGTTCCGTTTCTTATTTTGCTTTCATTTACGTTCATTTGTTGAATGTGATTTCATTTATATAATCAACATTATATATTTGGCAAGATGACTGGTAGTGTTTTAGTATCAACTTGGTACCCTAATATTTCTATCTTTAGATCCAACACCTCTGAAATCTATAAAAACTCAAGAACAACAGCAGCATGTGGAACTTTACTTACAGTTCTGACCTCCAGCCACCGGTTGGCAGCAGAGAGAAATAGGTAGGCTGTGTTGTTGGTGTCAGTTAGCTCCAACATGCGCTGCTTAAAGCGAGCCTCATGCCTGAAAACAGAGACCTTCTACTATGTGAGTCAAAACAATTTAGTACGTGATACAGAACCGTGACTGACTACAGCTAAACAGTAACACAGCTGTGAAGAATGAGAGTGTTCAATTCATTCATGTAAACTTTCTGGAGACTTAACATGATATGAGATGAAAGCTTAATCTTTTAATGTTTATTGTCGGATTACTTAAAGTCAAGGATGGTTGAATGTGCACCATGTGTTTACAAGAAATGGCCTGGAGCCACTGAGACTGCATCAATCCTGCATGGCTGATACCACATAAAAATCTAGATTCACTGACCTGAATGCTCGAATGGTGGTGAGGCCTTCTGCAGTCTCAGAGAAATGACAGAGAAGGGGCAGTTGAGTGGAGTCATCGAGATCTTGTAGATCTCTGAAGGAGAAAAAGAAAAAGAAGCAGACAGAGAGAGAGTCAAGAGAGCTTAGTCGGGTTCTGGAAGTAAAAACGTCTTCCAGAATCTTCATAAAAAAACTGATTTTAATGATTACTGTACAAACTTTGCAAGACAGAACTATCATGAGCTCCAAGCTTGCTAAACAATGGTATATGCTTCTGTAACATTCTGTAATGTTGTTTTGTACCATTGGCTAAAGGTAGTTACTTGACATGCAATGTTGCAGTGTTAGTGCATGAAGAGAAACTATGTTAAAAGATTTAGTTATCATTTACAATGCTTTATGGGATTCATTTTATTTATTATTTTCCTTAAATCTAATGGTATGCTGTGACTTGTCTTGGAGGTAGTTGGTTTAGTTAAAATTATTTCTGTTAAAGTAGCATTGTAGAAACTTGGAAACAGCAGTTCCACTTGCCATCTTTCATTGCACAGGACTAAGAGTATTGGTATTGTTGATATATTGCTATTTAAAACGGTTTCTGATATACTGGTGTTTTTAAGGGGGTTTCCAATGTGATGAAGTGTGAGAATGTGTTTGGGTTGAGAACATGCTAACAAGATAAAGTGTAAGTAGCAAAAGCCATTTTTTTTCCATCTTGTGTAGCGGACTGTGGGGGGAAAAAAAGGAAAAATGTGGAGCAGGGCTCAATTTATTGATTGTTGACTGGATTTTGAGATGTAGGTGTTCGTTGCATTCAAAAATGAATGCAAGCTTGCTGTTGATTGTAAGAAAGGGGCGGGGTTTAAGTGAACTAAATGATTGGAGTCCATCATTTGTCACCAGAGAGAAGTCTGTCATTTTCATGAAAGGTTATGACATTTTGATTAATGAACTTTATTCATTCAAGTTATTTTGACATGTCTAAGTTAAGTTGGGTCTACTCAATTCAAGTTTATCCTATACAAAGTAGATATAACATGTTTCCAACCTGTGGAACCACTGTCCATGATTGAATCAAGTTCAGCCAAAGAGGTATTTTTTCAGTACATTCATTGTTCAGTGGACTACTAACTTGGAAGCAACCCGGAAGTACTTCTGGATGAAATAGAAGGCTGCAGTGAGGGGCACCAGTGCGATGAGGAAAGCAGGGGTGACAAAAGAAATTACTCCAATTGCCGAGAGACAGAGTAGAGTAGAGCGAGTGAGAGACTCTAGTGTCGGGGGAATGTGCTGTGGAGAGAGAACGAAAAAGTCGCACATTAGCACACATACACCAGATTCCTCATCTCATTAATACAATAATGTTGACTACTGCACCACGAAGGTCACAAGTTTGTGTGGAAACCCAAGGCTCGTCTCAATAGGCTTAAAATGAAAGAGACGTACTTGACACTTCAAACAAATCTCTTTCTGTCTGTCTTTCTCTCACCTGATCGATGATGTTGGTGTCCGCTGAGAAACGGTTCAGGATTTGTCCAAGCGGCGTGACATCAAAGAATCTAAGAAAAGTGTAAAAGAATATTTTATAATGACGTTCCTGGTTGAGACATTATCAGATATTGTGTTCCCCTCAAATAATAGTAGGGGTTTATAATAATGAGTAAGTACCTAATGGGAGCATGAATGATCTTGTTGAGGAGGTTATGATGGAGGTTTGTAGCTGCAGCTACTCCTAGAAACTCTACAGTTAAGGAAGTGATAAGGCAGAGTGCTATCGCAGCCCCGCACAGCATAGTAAACCCTGGCACGTAGGCACGATGCTGTAAAACATGCAAAGAGATCCACTTCAGTATAACTACAAAGTAGAATATGAAAGATAACATTTCTGCAGTTATTTGTCACCTCTGTGATCTGTGTGGCATTACAGTTATTTGTGTAACTGGTTGCGTTGACAAAAGAATCGGCAAGGCATTGGTTATGCGGGTTTGAAGACGTCCAAGCTGCTAGCCAATAGTCAATGGCCACCATAACTGAGTGCTTGGCCAGCTTGGACGACACCATCAGGAAGACCATGAGGAAGCCACCCGAGGAAAGGTAACGGCAGCACATCTTCCATGGGATCTTAGAACGGCGGCTGGTGGTGATGGACATGTTGTCGTCATCATCCTCCTCCACCTCCTCCTCTATGGAATGGAAAAAAGGTGTCCAAGACATGCTATTCCAAAAGAATAAAGGAAAGGTTGTGCTGAAACATTGATGAACATTTACCTTCATCCTCATCGTCAATCTGGTTCTTCGCCTCTCTGGAATAAAATGCTCTCCTCAGGGTCTTCCTCTCCAGAGTGGTCTGACTCTCCAGTTCAGTCTCCTAAAACAATGCAATAGAAATGCAACTTTTTAAAAAACGGTTTCAAAACTGGTGTGTTTTCAGTGTTCATTTTTACAGTTTTTTTTTTTTGTTTTTTTTTGTTTTAAAGTTGGCATACACTACACTACTTTTGCCCAGATTTTTGCCCCTTTAATAATAATTAACCCAACAAACATTAAAAAATGTCTTTGATGAAAATGATTGATTTAAAAGGGAAGGACCTTTTCAAGCTCTTGGTCTTGTCTGTTCATCAGGGTCTTCCAGTGCTCGTAGAGTTCCACATCATGAGTCTGGATATCCTTTAATGTTCCCTCTCTCAGCACTGAACCATCCTTCATGGCTATTATCTACCACACAGAGAAAGTAAGATAATAAAAAACAAATTAATCTTTAATTTATTAAAACATCCCCTTTTTTAGAGTGTCATGAAGAACCAGCCTAGAAATGTTCAAGATCATCAGTCAGCAAAGAAACCCAAGTAGTTACCCAGTCAGCATGGATGAGGTACTGCAGCTTATGAGTGACTAAGACCACCGTCCGTTTGTCATCTTGAAGGAACTTGAGTATCCCTTCTTGCATCAAATGATCACTGAGGTGGATGTCCAGGGCAGAGAACGGGTCATCCTATAGGTAAGCAAAACAATTATTAAACCAGGTTAAATCAACTTCAATTCAATTTGAGACTGCAGAAACAGATCTAGATATTTAGGAACCCTTATTTAATATGGGAAACCTGGGTTAATTTAGCTTTTCTTGATGTTTGTTTCCACTTGAGACAACACTACACTCTTAAAAATAAAGGTGCCAAAAGGGAATTTTCTGTTCTGAGTACCCCAAAAGAACCTTTCAATGAACATTTCAGTTCTTAAAAGAACCATTTTGTTTTAGTGTGAAGAACAATTTAACAATCTAAAGAACATTTTTCCAATATAAAGAACCTTTTAGCAAGGTTCCATGGATGTTAAAGGTTATTTACGGAACCATAGGTGCCAATAAAGAACCTTTTTTAAGAGCATAAATACTGAATACTGAATTTTTTGTTAAAAAAAAAAAACTTTCAAAAGCAGAGAGTAACTAATTGAATAGAAATTAAAAGCTCTTTAAATTTGCTTAAATCACTTCCCGATTGACCCAAAATGGCACTAAATCAACCCCATTGACTCTCTAGGATGTGAGACATAACGTCATTCCAAGGAATGGTAATTGGAATGAGATGAATTCATGATTCTGTCCAGAAGGGTGTGTAGTTATGTACAGTAATCCAATAACAGCCCTTACACATAACTGTGTTTTCTGCTATTGCTGCCACAACGTACCCTGTGCTATCATGTGTTAAGAAATCTCTTCTGGGAGTACCTTTGAAATTGAATTAAAAGCTGCAGTCATTCATAACATCAGACGTGTGGCATATCACTTGTAGAGGGTGGAGGTAGAACACTATCGGGAAGTTATCTGTATTGGAAAAGTTGGTTCCTACCAGGAAAACAATGTTGGTGTTCTGGTACAGAGCTCTGGCCACACAGATCCGTTGTCTCTGACCACCACTGAGATTAATTCCCTGTAGGATTACAACACACAAACACAAATTAAACACTTTTGATTCTGATGACATAGTGTAACATCATGGTAGTCTCAATAACAAGTTTTTATTTGATTAGTATCACAGCAGCTGAGGTCAGAGAGCTGGTCTCAAGCCCAGACACAGTGAGCTGTCCTCTCTTACCCGCTCTCCGATTTCAGTCTGGTCTCCAAAAGGAAGGAGGTCGATATCTGGTTGAAGCGAGCAGGCATCAATCACCTCTTTGTATCTGTCCAATAGATTTAGAGTTTAAAAATATAAGAATGTTTCGTCAAAAACCAAAGGGTAGGAATCTTGAACATGAGATATCTAGGGAGTGAAAATGAACAGTGTCATGACCCGGAGTTTCCACAGGGAGATTTATTTTAGTTGAGGTCTAGCCCTGAACGCAATTGAAAATGTCAGTGTATGTGCTGACTGATTTAAAATCAAAGTGCTGTCAAGGCTACAAGGCACAATGGCAAGTTCACAACATTTTTTTTCGATCATTTTGACTTTAAAGTCAATGTTAATCTCCATTTATGACCACTTTTATTTCTGTGATATGACATATTTTAAGTGAAAGGGGAACGTTGGGGGTTCTGTTGAGGCAGGGATATTTGATGAGAAAAAAAAGAAAAATAGGACTTGTTTTTATTCATTGGGGGTTAATTGGATGGTGAAAAGTATGCATTCTGTATCGGAATGCTAAAACAGTATGTAATGTTAGATCATGGTTGCTGAAAGGTTAAGGGAATGTTAGGGGAATGTTGTCATGCACAACTTAGTTAAAACGAATGTTCTATTGATGCAATCAATGAAACTAATATCCCACATGACCTAAGTGATGTCATTTCAAAAGAAAAGCAAGCTATTATTTTGATTAAAGAATTTATGAAGACAATTTGGGGAGAAAATATGCAATGAATCATTCACAATAAGACCATGCTTTAAAAAAGTAAATAGTGTCAATTTCGATTTTATGTTGACTTTAATTATTTAAAAAAATAGCGTTATGGTGAAGTAGAGATGACAGAAATTATTGTAATTAGTTGAATTGAAAACAAAGTTGTTGGCATTTTCTACAGTGATGTTTTGAGATCTTTTGACCTCACCTCTGTTTATTGAAAGGACTTCCAAACGTGATGTTTTCCTCTACAGTGGCGTTCAGCAGCCATGACTTCTGCGTTGCATAGGCCACAGAGTACCTGTTTTTACTGAGCCATGACAGGGTGAGAGAGGGCGAAAGAAGGAAAGAACTGGTAAGCTGGAAAAACACACTCAGCTTGCCATCACAGCAAACACTAATGTTTTTGCTATGAAATGAAGGAAAAACCTGGTTAATGATGAGATTAAAGCTACAGAGTAAATGCAGGGAGCCCTTCACTGTGAGAGTTGATGTGTATTATAACATTTTCTCCTGTCCTTTCTTATTCAGAGACTGTTATAAGTAAGCTATTTCTGCAAAAATGTGATTTTTCATGGGCGTAAATTGCAGGGGGGGTGGGGGTGGGGGGGGGGGGGGGGTCAGGACCCACCCCATCTGAGTGTTGTCCCCCCCTAAAAATATAATTAAAAACCATGCTGTGTATTGTAAATAATACAATGATATATACTTAAATAATTGTGTAAAACTGAATGCGTCTGCTCAATTCAGTGTGAGTTGAATGAGAGTCAGCCACGAACTGCCGCTAATTCGAAAGCGAAAGTAAAATGCGCGTGGCCACACAGGCATTTATAAGTGGCAAAAGAGTGGAAAACTCCAACATCCCACTCCAACATCCCAATCTCCACGCTACACTAACAGTAGTAGTAAGGCTTTCTTTTGTGTACACATATCCTTACAAGTACAATTTTGGCTGTATTATTTGTGTCGCCTTCAAAAACTGCTCTTGAGAAATTTTATGTTTATTGTCCCCCCTTTCAACTGTTAGATGAAATTTACGCCCATGAATGTTTTTACTTTTTCAACATTGCTGTGTTTGGTCAACATGGCAAGTTCTAACTCAATCAATGGTGTGAGATTGGAAACAGCTGTTTCCAATTGGTACCACTAGAGGCGTTAAACTCACACCGCAGTTTAAATCTCTACAAAACCAAAAATAAACCTCATGATATCGAGAACGGCCTCCTCTTGTTAGACAAAACAGATCTGTTGTTCTTTCCGCTGGAGGGGTCAAGCTGTAACTAAACCAAATATTGTCCGAAATCAATATCTGTACAAGAAAGCCCCAGTGTGTCTAAAAGAGGTCAAGACTCCCGGCATTTTTAAACACTTTGCACTACACATCTCACAAAAACAACAACACCCATTTTATTGAAGCCTGATAAATGTAAAGCAAGGGATAAATGTATTGGTAAATGAATGCTTGGGGGGGATGAGGGCACATCTGCTGAAAGGGTTTGCAAACGGGTACCTCCGTTCTTCATGAGACAGCGCTGTATCATGTCCGCTGTAAGTCGCAAGTGAGCCACGTTAGAAGACTTTATAGAACATAAACACTGCTAGTTAGCAAGAATCTCTTGTCTAGGCCAGCTGAATTTGACTCATTCTGGCCATTTTATGTGTTGGTTTAGAGGTCACTGTGTGGCTATGTAGCATGTGAGCATGTGAAGACCTCCGGTGAAATACCTTATGTTCCCATCGAAGAGTATCTCACAATCAGGCTGCCTGATTTATCACACCATTGGGGAAGAGGACACAGAGAAACAAACACACACACGTGACCAGAGTTAGTTAGTGCATCAGGACACGTTCTGTAAAAACACTGACAGACTCTCCACGTGAGGTGAAAGCGGAGTGATATTTTGAACTATAACTGGTCTCAACAAACTTTTAGTTTTATTAATATATTAGTATTATATTTTAGTTGGAGAGTAATGTCATTGTCATTAGAGAACTCTAACTGGAAAGACCAAGATGCATTGCACTGTTCGCAAAGACAGCAGTGCCTGAAATACTGAGACTGAATTTTACGACTTGTATCAAAATACAATTTAATTCAATGTTTTAAAATTGTCTTAAAGTGCCCCTATTATACTTTTTCAGATATTACATTTCATGTAGTGCGTTATATAACTATTTGTGAATGTAAAAGATCTGTAAAGTTTCAAAGATCAAAGGTCACAATAAATGGAGTTATTGTCTCCCAAAAGAAAGAACTTATTCTAAACTTCCTGAAATAAGTTGTCAGTTATTTCAGTCTTACTTCCTGTATGAACCCATGTAGGTTTGTAACAAATTTGCATAATGCCCACAAATGGTCTTCATTGGCTGCCTTCTACTTTGACCGACCCTCAAACACTGTAGTTGTAGCCTAGAAGAGTTTGGTTCATGTTGTTGACATGTTGAGAAGATGCTGTTTGTTTTTTTTTTTTAACCTTTAAAATGGCATAATATGGGCACTTCAACAAATTAGTTTTCCTCCATGCAAATATAAACTGAATAGCTTTACAATTACAGTGGCCCCAAAAAAGAATTTTGTAATTGTCCATATAATAAAAGTCATTAGTGTTCAAAACAACACTGGGCCCCATTAACTTTCATTATATGGACATTTCCACAGAAGAAATTTAAAATTTTTTGGAATGACATGAGGGTGAGTAAATGCTGACAAATTTTCATTATTATGTTACTGTAAGCCACACTTAAAATGTGTCAATGCCATTGCATTAGATAATGAAATATCAAAGAAAACGGCATTTATTTTAAAGTTAAACAGCACAAACACATTTCAAATATTTGGGGGGCAAAACAAGCACAGCAAACTTAGGAATTTAAACAACTAATATTTCCTCTGGTATTTCTGCTGTAATTATGGCAACGCCTATTGTTTTCAAACTTTTTATTAAAGGAATAGGTGCAATAGGTGATTCTTTACAGAAACATTTTTTGTTATACTGTCTGAAAGTCTCATATCCTGATAGCAATCACTATGTTAAACAGTCTAAATGTATTTTTATAAATATATATCGTCTGTTAAAGGCGTAGGACCATAAAATGTTCATCCAATCTTTATATTCGGTCAGAACGAAATAATACAATGTCCTACCTTCCTGTCAACGTATGTTTTTACATACCCTCGTGCACCCTGTTCACGCAAACATCAAAAACAATAGTTATCAAGAAGGGAAAAAGAATCTGATTTCACTTTGCATCCTGATTTTTAGCATTTTAAATAATTTGAGAACCACTGCACTATTACCAGGCTAGAAAACTTAGTTCTGAGAAAACGTCTAGCATAATTTATTTGCAGATGCAAAAGCATTTAGATGATTTAGCATTTAGTCATCTAATGCAATTTAGATTTTAAAATGTGACTTACGCAAATATTATTTCAGAGCAACTGTAAATGTATGTATATTTAGCATGTGGATCTGCTTGGCTTTGCTTACAAATGCTAATCAGAGACCATCTCCAGCATGGAGATGGAGATATTCACAGAAAGTAAAGCATTTCCCTTGTGTGCTGATAACGCAGAGAACAGATGGAGAAAAAGACAGAAGAAATGCACAGAGCCAGTGTAATGAGTTATGAATGGAGTAAGACACACATACACTAACACACAAGAAGTAAGACAGTCCTCACACACATCTGTGTATGTACACCATGGTACATACATCATAATAATAGCGGATGCAATGCACAGTGGGATATTTATGTGCATGTGTGTTTGTACAGATGAAGACTTTGATTAGCATCTGATGAGTCTGGCATGCAGATGGACTCCCCTGTTTTCTGCTACATAAACACAAACTTTCAACTGCTTTAGGGAGTCACAACAGGCGGGAATTTGGCCCCTTCGAGTTTTAATGCAAATTGCAAGCTTCATAATGTTCTTAAAAGTATTACATCAGTACATGTCAAAGTATTATATTATGCAATTTTTTTAATTCTCACTTGCTCCAGAAGACTTTTCCACTGATCGTCTGCATCTCCCCCAGCATAGCCAACAGCAGGGATGATTTCCCACAACCCACCTGGCCCACAATCATGGTCAGCTGACCTGTAGAGGGAAATAAGATGAGGGTTAATCAGTTTTATATGAACAGTTTTTGCCCTTATGGACAGGTTTTATGGATGTCCACTGTCAGTGGTAGATGGGAAGGACTACAGCAGGTAGCAGTGTTGCCCATCTGTTTAGTTGGCAACATCTAGTTAGTGCTCAGCTCAATTTAATGAGACTATCAAACCACTAAAACAGACCACTTAACCTGAGCCAAGACATTACGTATTAAGAATTAGTATTTTCAATATTTTGATTTATTTTTATTTGGTGTAGGGCTATCTTTTAAACATAAACCTGCCAATAATAAGGAGCCATTTTGGATCATTTTGGTTTATATCACATCACATTTTTATCACATTGTGATCTTCATTAATATATTGTTCTTGGTAGATAAATAAGCAAATGAATAAACTATGTGAAACTTTAAGTATGATATATAGATAGATAAATTGTCTGAGAGTAAATAAGTAGTAAACGGTGTGTACCTGTAGGGATTCGGATGTTGATATCCGACAACGTCGACAAGTTGCTTCCCCACGTGAAGAAACCATCATTCACCTGAATGAGACATATGACAATAACAAATATAAAAACAAAAACCAAGGGGTTCGGTGTGATGGAAACAAAACAGCACAAAGCAGAACACATGATATGATTTTTTCATCTCTGCGCGTACAAGCTACTTCTGTCACTTTTACATCTTCTGGATGTGTTCTGAATTCTATTTTTCCAAATGTTTATTTACAATAATGATAACACTACCATCCATCAGAGCAGCACAGAAGACCAGAAGAGCATATTGGGAAATGGGAGAACGCTGAACAATCAAAAACATCTGTGAGAACAAGAGAGTGAGAGAGAGAAAGGGTAAAATGGGAGGAATGACTGAAGTGAAGGAGTGTAAATGTCAGAGTAGATTAGGCCATATTCATAACAAAGTGAGCGGATGTGACAGTAGGTCACTGTGGGAGAATCCATGAGGATGTGTGTGTATGTATGTGTTTATTAGACTTGTTAGATAAAAACCAGTTTATATAAACCGTTTAACGGATTTACAAAGCCCTTATTCTTCCCTCATAAATATATGCATTATAACTACTTTAGACTTTACATTCGTCATTAGCAATGCATTAGAATTTTCAATTCACTTTTTTATTTTTTAAGTGTAGTTACTAAGTTGAGGGTTATAAGAACTGTTTTCCAGTCATTGTCCATTCTTTGTTCTTCAAAATGACAAAAAGAATCATTAATGCAGTTGTTAAGGAATCATTAAGTCGAATCAGAATCACAACCAGAATCATTAAATTTATGATTCCCACCCCTAATCCAGAGGGATGGTAAAGGAAGTAGACCCTCCGGGGACTGAGAGACAGAGGCGAAACCAAAAAAAAATAAACACTTAAATTAATGTCCTTCTGATTTTTAGTCCTGGTTTTTCTTCTCGTGAGAATCCCAAACTGCACTCAGAGGGAAGCTGAACCCGAACCACCATGTCTGAGAAACTATCACAAACTCCATATGGAGAGTTTTAAACCAGCTGAGAAAGGAAGGAAAGTGCTCAGAAAAAAAACCCTCTGTGTGTGTGTGTGTGTGTGTTGAAAAAAAAAAGAAAGGGGGGTTTGAACACTTCTTCAAGCAGAGTAGGAGTAAAACAACCTATTGGCCGTGACTTAAAGGTTACTGGCATCTGGATGAGAACATGCAGATCCTGAGCTCTCTTGATGAACTTTAGCACGTGCTCTGTGAGCGAGAAGTGCCTGAGAATCAGTGCTAATGGGGTCTTTGGCGAGGATAGTGACGTCTGACCTGTACGGCGATATCTTCGGTCTCTGTGGGCCGCAGCTGCCTGCGCATGGGCTGCTCGTAGTTATCCATACGATAACGCCCCTTTCTGTTGATCGCCTTTGTCTATACAATGATAAAGAGAAAAAGACAGATTAAGGGAAAATTTAAGGAAAAAGATGAATCAATTTTTGATTGTCCTTTTAGGAGTTTGACAGCTCCTGGTCTCTAGGAACTGTCATTGTATTGAACAGATTATTCAAATATTTGTGACATGCATGCTGTATCATTTTGTATCAGAAAAAAAAAAAAAGTATTATAAAATTTAAACAGTTATGTCTTTTCAGAGCTTCTTAATGTAGTGTGACAGATCAGCAGAAACATAGTGCTATAATAAAGCATATCACTAAAATTGTAAATATAACATTGTTAAACATATGCACTTTTTATAATTATTTATAATTGTTTATATATATTATACACACACACACACAGTGCTCAGCATAAATGAGTACACCCCCTTTTGAAAAGTAACATTTTAAACAATATCTTAATGAACACAAAAACAATTTCCAAAATGTTGACAAGACCAAGTTTTAAATAACATCTGTATAACTTATAATGCTGGATTGGCTGGATCGAGAGTGATGCTCAGCTTGTCTCTTCAGAATTCCCCATAGGTGTTCGATTGGGTTAAGATCAGGAGCCAATGAATCACTTTCACCCTGTTCTTCTTCAGAAATCCAACAGTGGCCTTAGATGTGTGTTTAGGATCATTGTCATGCTGGAAAAGTGCACAGTGACCAAGGGCATGGAGTGATGGTAGCATCTTCTCTTTCAGTATAGAGCAGTACATCTGTAAGTTCATGATGCCATCAATGAAATGCAGCTCCCCGACACCAGCAGCACTCATGCAGCCCCACATAACACTGACACTGTCACCACCATGTTTCACTGTAGGCACCATGCATTTTTCTTTGTATTTCTCACCTTTGCGACGCCATACAGTTTTGAAGCCATCAGTTCCAAAAACATTTATCTTGGTCTCATCACTCCAGAGTATAAAGTCCCAGTAGTCTTCATCTTTGTCAGCATAGGCCCTGGCAAACTCTAGGTGGGCTTTTTTGTGCCTGTGCTTTAGGAGAGGCTTCTTTCGTGGACGGCACCCATGCATGCCATTCCTCTGCAGTGTACGCCGTATTGTGTCACGGGAAATAGTCACCCCAGTTTGGCTTTCTACTTCTTTAGATAACTGCAGTGAACTTGCATGCCGATTTTCTTCAACCCTTCTCATCAGAAGACGCTCCTGTCGAGGTGTTAACGTGGACGACCTGGATGTCTCTGTGAGATGGTTGCAGTTCCATCTTTTTAAAATTTTTGTACCACTTTTGCTACAGTATTCTGACTGATAAGTAAAGCTTTGCTGATCTTCTTGTAGCCTTCACCTTTCTGGTGTAAAGAAATAATTATACTTGTGACATTTCTCTTCCATGTGCATGTGGTGCCATTGCTGACAGCATGAAATGGGAAGGGGTTTTAACACCCTTTTATAGTCAACTGTCTGCTGGACATCTGTGTAATGAATAATTGGACTCACCTGTGGTTGAATTCTTGTTAAATTAGACATTTGTAGTCTAAAATTTAGCTTTGCTCCAGAGACTTTCAGTGGGGTGTACTCATTTTTGCATCACCCTGATTTGATTAAAACTGAAAATTGTGTTTATAAGTTATATTATTAACCTTACTTTCATGTTATTAGTTAAACAGATGTTATATAAAACTTGTTTTGTCAACATTTTGGAAATTGTTTTTGTGTTCATTGAGATATTGTTTAAAATGTTACTCTTCATTTACGCTGAGCACTGTATATATATATATATATGTGTGTGTGTGTGTGTGTGTATATGTATATATGTCAGCCACCAATGATCATATCTTGAGAACGGTTTGGAGTAGGAACATAATAATTAAATAATTGTTATAATTAAATAAAAATGTGTTTTCTGGGTCAAAACGACTCAAAATAATGGTGTAGGTCACATTTCTACTTCTACTTCCAGTGAAAAAATAACAGCACATGGGTTTCCAAAAACATGAGGGTGAATAAATAATGACAGAATTGTCATTTTGGGTCAGCAAACATCATATGACTATTAAAAGCTGCTGTCATGATCTAAAACAAGGAACATAAGTTCTCGCTTGCATCTAGCCAAGCCATTTTCCCAGCTTGACCCCCTTCCTTCTTCTTCCTGTCACAGTATATATTTCCATCCTTAGCCTTAATCTCTTGTTCCCTCCCTTTCCTTCACCCCTTGCTCCAGCTCTCCTCCTCTCTGGGGACGGGTAGTTAATAGTTCTGTCCCTCTTTTAGAGAACAGCTGAGGGCCACTGCACTGACCAGAGAGAGAAGCTTCTATTCAACACATTTATGAGATCTCTGCTATGCTGGCTGAGGAGTGACCAGCTCCTGTTTCAGCCCCATAAACATGGGAAAGTTGTTTCTGGAGACATGACTGTGTGGAGTCTCATGTTTGCTGTTATTGGAGGTCATAAGATGTGTTATGACATCAAGTTTATCTCAGTTTGAATCGCTGTTTTTATGTATACTTTACAGACACAAATACAAGAGCTTTGAAAATATTTGATGCCACAGTTGAGTTTAGTTGCTCTACTTATAAAACCATCCCTGGTTATTTAAGTAAGTGAGAAACTTAAGTGTTAAAATTATGTAACGAAATGTCAAAAATGATGTTAAATTGTGTAGCTTGTTGAGGAGAACTGTACTATTATTTTTCTGAGCTATCAAATTTAGGATTTTCAGCTGGCAGACAATAACATGTATTTAAAAAAAGCCCTACATACTTGAATTAAAATATTAATCAACCACATAGAAATGCCCTAGCAACTGCAACATACTAAAAATTATTAAATTAAAAATTATTTTATTTTATTTTGCTAACCCAAATGTAATGCTTTGGCCACCTATCTAGTATGTTCTCAGTGTTTGGTGAAAAAATCCAGTGAGATAATAAGTAATAAACATTAATATTAATTTGTTTCTCTTGTTCAGTTACATAGGGCAGGACATGTCCCAGATAATCAACACATAATATTTCTCCCCTAAAACTGATCCAAGAACATTCTATCAGATATATTACAAAATGCTTTCCAGAGAACTAAAGAATATAAAAATGAGATTATCATTGCAACTCAGCTAGTTTCGGTGTCCCACATCACCCAAATAGACTAATATCAGCAACGGTTCCTCTAAGAGCATCTTATTTCTTCCTGAAATGCTCATTGTTCCTCATAAAGCTCTGCTGAATGTCAAGGCTTGGAATTGTTTATGAGTATTGCAAAATGTGTTAAGGTGCAGTCACATTAGCAAAATTTTGCAGGCAAAAAAGGTCAACTGTCTATAGTCAATAGCAATATATGAAGCACAGCTCACGCAAGTCATTTTCAAACCAAGCAGCTTTCTGTTGGTCAGCATGGCGAATCTGCGTGACCAACTTGAACCTGTTGCGAAATCTGCATGTTGAAATCACGAAATTCCAGATCACATGGATTCCTATTGAATGACGGGATTTCAGCTGCGATAATTCACAAACAATGGTAGATTTAGCAACTGGATTAATGGGTTCAAGTCACCATTCAGCACGTTGACCAACTTGACCCCGTTGCCATTTCTATGTGAGGAAGTCTTTCACCCTTACGTGAAATTCCCAATCATATGGATTTCTATTCAAAATGACTGGATTTCGCTCGCAAAATTTTGCCAAAAAATGGCAAATGTGACCACACCTTTAAGGTGTAAATTTGCGTGTGAGCACTCACATCCCCATGGTATTTGTATTTCTTTCCAACCTCTAGAGACATGGACATATCTCCATTTCTCCAGCTGTCATCTCCAATCTCATCACTTTGCAGGAACTCGCTGAGCTTCTGTACACTGCAAATATCAATCAGATGAGCAATCAAATCCTTCCAGAGAAGCCAATATAAAGCAATGCTGGAGTTGGATTACTAGTTTAGTTTAGCGACATACCTAACAAGGGCCTTGACGGCAAACCTGACCACCGTGGACAACAGGAAGAGTGGCGTGACCAGAATATGGAACAGAGCCAAAGAGGCAAACGCTTTGGCTGGACTGAGCTTCACATTTTCAATATTGGCGTGTGTGACAAAGGTCTACAAGAACAAGAAGATAACATATGGTCTCCATGGTGGATAAAATACAACTGATTGAAATGATTGTAATGATGCACCTCTTACCGCTAAAACTGCAGCAATGGGGATGGCGGCATTCATAAATACTGTGGAGATAAAGAGGAACAGAACTATTTTCTAACAAACAAACTCTCAGTTATTAGAACCAAATAGCCCCGATTCAGAAAGTTAAATAAATGATAATATATGTTGGGGTGGGGTAATAACAAGGGGAGGGGCTTATGTGAAGGAGGAGCCTCATACTAGACATTGATGTGTAGAGGGCAAATGTCTTGAGACTGGTCAGCTCTTTTCCTCGGGTATCTTCCACACGGTCACAGAAGATGTTCTCCCACGCGTAGAGCTTCAGCAGCTTTATTCCTTTCAAGATCTCTGTCGTCTTTTTTAGACGGTCTGTCGAGTAGTCCTGAGAAAATATTTCGAAGTCTCAAACATGAACTTGTTGGTGTGTTGACAACACGCACATGCACAAAGGTGTAAGTAAAGCTTACCAGTGTGCTCTTCTGTGTGTCTGCCAACTTGGTAGCAATGAGGTACTGAACTGGGGCCAGCAGCAAAATTACGCCAGCCCCTATCAACGCGCTGTCACCCAACAAATAATATAGCAGGATGACTCCCATAATGATCTATGAACAGAAATAAGATAATTTTTTGTTTAGGGACACAGATGCTGTTGATTTATCTGCTTCAGAAGTGTTTTCGCTATGATATACCTGAACTGGCATGGCCCACAGGTTTGGGCATAAGAAGAGAAACCACATGAGCTGATTGGTTTCTATGGCAACAAGATTGTTGATCTGGCCGAGCGTCATCTCTCCCATGGACATGTTTGAAGTGGAGAGACGCAGTATTTTATTGTAGATCATTGCCTAGAGAATGAGAACCAACACATGAATCACAAAAAATGTTTTAATCATTATTTTTTTATGTTTGTGCTTTATGTAATAATTTTTATTATATTATTAAATATTTCTATTTAGCCTCAATTTTTTTTAGTTTTAATTTGAGTAATTTTAGTACTTCATCTTAAACTTATTTTACTTTTTACTATTTTACTTTTTCATTTAATATTTACATTTTATTTCTGCTTCATTCCAATAAAACAAAATCTCTCAGTAGTTTTAGTTTAAGTTAACAGTAACAACACTAACAGTAATAGAATAGAATAGAACAGAATAGGACAAAACAGAATAGAACAGCAAAGAATAGAACAGGACAGGACAGAATAGAATAGTTGGAAATATAATTGAAATAAACAGAATAATGCAAAAGAGAATAGTATAAAAGTAGAAAAGGATAATGGGACAAAGTAGAGTAGAACAGTAAAAAGCAGAATAGAACAGAAAAGGACAAAACATAATAGAATAGAAAAGAATAGAACAGACAGAATATTGGATGAAGTTGAGTTTAAAAGAATAACGGGACAAAGTAGAGTAGAATAGAATAGAATCAAACAGGAAAAAGAAGAATAGAATAGAATCAAACAGGAAAAAGCAGAATAGAATAGAAAAGGACAGAACAGAATAGAATAGAACAGACAGAATATTGGAGAATTTGAGTAGGAAAGAATAATGGGACAGAGTGGAGTAGAATAAAATCAAACCGGAAAAAGCAGAATATAATAGAATAGTAAAGGACAAAGCTTAATAGAATAGAATAGAATAATCGGAAATTAACAGAAAATGCAGAATAGAATATCATAAAATGAATTAACTGAATAGAATTCAATAGAAGCGATTAGAAAGAATAAAACAGACAGAATATTAGACGAAGTTGAGTAGGAAAGAATAATGGGACAAAGTAGAGTAGAATAGAACCAAACAGGAAAAAGCAGAATAGAACAGAAAAGGACAAAGCATAACTGAATATAAAAGAATAGAACAGACAGAATATTGAATGAAGTTGAGTCGAAAAGAATAATGGGACAAAGTAGAGTAGAATAGAATAGAATCAAACACAAAAAACCGAATAGGATAGAATAGAAAAAGAAAAAACAGAATAGAATAGAATAGAGAATATTGGAGAATTTGAGTAGGAAAGAATAATGGGACAAAGTAGAGTAGAATAAAATCAAACAGGAAAAGCAGAATATAATAGAATAGTAAAGGACAAAGCATAATAGAATAGAATAGAATAGAACAGAATAATTGGAATTAATAAATAAACAGAAAATGCAGAATATAATATCATAACATGAATTAACTAAATAGAATTCAATAGAAGCGAGTAGAAAGAGTAAAACAGACAGAATATTAGATGAAGTTGAGTAGAAAAGAATAATAGAACAAAGTAGAGTAGAATAGAATCAAACAGGAAAAAGCAGAATAGAATAGAATTCACTTTCCTACTAAGGAAAGAATTAGTCTTATACAATATTTTTGTATTATACAATACAACTTGAAATGAGCAGTACAGGCTGATGAAATTTGTCTGATAAATCTCCCCATGCTTGACTTCCAGTAAACTCTACAAAACTTACAAGCAGCGCCCCACGCAGGTTAATGCCAGTTTCTATTGTGACATAGTAGGAGGCCTGTAGGAATGTTCGCTGCAGCACGAGTGCCAGGAACAGCAGAACAGCGAGAACAGACGTATTCTGCAGCAGCTCAGTAGAAGACATGAAGTAAACCCCGAAAGTCATGTTCCCTGTCTGACAGGACATAAACAGAGTATGAACACACAAACATTATACATAAAAACACTTCGGCATTTCAGCCCTGAATGATGTCATACACAAGCACACATACGCACTAAAATAAAGAGAAGGAGTCACTTAAACTGAGTGTTGCTGGCAGCAACGTGTGTGTGAGAGGGAGTGTGATGTGAGTTGGGAATTTTCCATGTCACACAGATATGCATGTCTGTTTTAGCTTCATATACATGACCTTTAAGCAACATAAATGTCATTGCATGATTTGACACAAAATATCAAATCAAACAGCATTAATTTTCAAGAAAGATAGCATAAACATATTTTTCAAAGAAAAAGAGGGTTTTTAGCTTCAAATTACTCCTGTCTTCAGTATCACATGATCCTTTTGAAATCATTCTTATATGCTGATTTAGTCCTCAAGGAACATTTCTTATTATTATCAATGTTGAAATGTATCAATATTATCAATATTTGAAATAGACATTTTTTGTAACATTGTCATTACTGTTACTTTTTATCAATTTAATGCATTCTTGATGAAAAGTATTCATTTCTTTGACATTTTTTGAACAGTAGTGTATTGTTTAAAGTTAAAAAATGGCAAACGCTATTTACACTAGCTCCGCCCACCAATGTCAGGTTGGGCCACTCAAGTTTTAAAAAAACAAGCACAGAATTCAACATCTTCAGTGGATCAGCAGTAGCGAGTAAGGTTTGCAGACCTGGCTTTTAACGCGATCGACGCAGGTTCGCCTTTTGCCGTGCTTTAATAATTTAAAAGTGTTTATTGGGTAGGGTTAGGGGAAGGTATAGGGAAGGTTTTTATTCTCCCAATAAGGTAGCATCCATTTCATAATTTTAATAAATATAATCATTCACACTCATTCATTGTAACATCCTGTTGATGTACAAAAATACTGAGGTGCAAATAGTATCCGCCAATATAAAGTATAGATAACATCTAATTACTATTTACTCTTATTGCAAAGAAATGATACTTTTACATGGTGTAAAGAGAATCTATCGCTATTTTCACCTAGTGTAAATAGCATATCACTAAGAAAATGCTGCTATTGACACTTAATGTAAATAGAATATATTGCTATTTTCACTTAGTGTAAATAGCCACTGCCTTAAAAAATTGGACACTTGGTTGCAGACACCATGACAAGACAAATGCAGTGATATCATTCATTCAATCAGTTATCAAATCAGTTTTTATTATGTCCTAAGTTTTCCAGCACTGATTCCATCCTTATCTAAATCTCATGAGAGTGTCTTTTCAAACGCACATGACATCATAGTCATCTGAGCAGGGAGAACACACTATGTGAAATCTAATAATTGTTGTCATCTCAAGGCGATAACATACAGTTCTCTCATTAATAGCACTGACGCCTCTGTGACATCACACAGGAAGTGATAAATGGCAAGGCAAAACAGAAGACATCAGACTGTTAATCATTCTCTACAATGCTGTCACTTTGCACTCAGGAAAAATAAATACAGTCTAATTAGTAGCATAACCACAAGCCCAATATCTGCAGCAAATCATTTAATTGACAGTTATTTGAACAACATTCTAAATGATTTAACAAGGCATGTTATGAATGGGCTCCAAAGTAAATTAGATAATATCCTAGTGCTGTGAGACAGTGACTGAATTGTGATATAATTCCATTACATTAGTTGCGTAGATGTCTTTTTCACTCCATCTCCCAGTTTTACCATCACTCGGGTATGTTTTTACTCTCAAATTGTCCCGTTCATATACAACCGCCTACATGGTTTGTATACTGTCTGTGTGAACAAATAACCAAAGTCAAGTCCTTTGTTACATCCACCAGCTGGAGTGCCCATGAACTTCAATTCCCATAACCCATTGCCTGGACTCATTATGTTTAATTACTTCCACCTGTGTCTCATTACCTTGGTAATGCCTACCTATTTAAGCCCTGTGTTTTCACTCATTCTTTGCAAAGTCTTGTAAGTGTCACACAATAGAAGGTTTCTATTCTCACTATACTATGAATAGCGACAGTAAAGATACTGATAAGAGACAAGCACTACAAAAAGGGACGAAACACACACCTTGTTCGTCCTGTCAATCTCTATTGAATTATCCAGATGTTCCACAATCCCAGAGATGCAGAGTGGCCCAGCGAAGCCCAGCAGGTCGGCCATGTACCGGAAGGTGCTGCTGAGGAGGATTGGACCCCCAAAAGCCAGGTACATGGATTTCCAGATGGATGGGGATTTTTCTGGGTCTTCTGTGTTCTGTTGTCAAAATTGGACAAGCAAAGAGGTACTGGTTAACCAAGACTTCTCATTACTTCTCTTTGTCATCAAATATGAAAATAATGTTTATTTAGGTTATGAATTATAATATTTGCTCTTAAACCTGTAATCATCTACACATACCTTCTGTTTCTCATAGGAATCCTTCAGACGCAGATAGTTGGTCAAGGCCCTCATCGCGATAGGAAGTTTGCCAATCTTCTTTAGCTCAATGGGTCTCTTATGGGCTCCAATAATGAGTGGATTCATCCACCAATATGTTGCCTTAGAGAGGAGGTTGACGAAGGGCTGGAGAAATCGGACGCCCAAGTCCTGCAAGTCTTCTGGGGGCTTCACCCTCTGGGGGTTCGCAAAGAACACGTACTTCTGCAGGTAGGACAAAATGAGAAATACGGGTGGCTTGTTAGTGCAAAGCAGCTTTGATGGTAAACAGCATGGCAGCACAAACCAACTTGGACCGGTATGGAAATCTGTGCCAGTCCAAGCTGTTTTTTCAGCAGGTTAGCAACTCTTGTTACAATTATAAAACGGTCTACAATTTTTAAACAGAAATCTGCCTTAAATTAGTGGATCAAATTAGAGGCATATAGAAAAAATAAAAATAAAATGAAACAAACAAATAAAATAAAAGAACCTGCCTTAAATTAGAGGATAAAATAAAATAAAATAAAATCTGCCTTACAGAGTGGATCAAATAAAAGAAATATTAAAACAATAATAGAATAAAATGTAATTAGTGGATCAAAATTAGAAGCATATTGAAAAAAGTAAAAATAAAGTAAAATAAAAAAAATGGGAAAAAAAAAAAAATACAATTAATAAAAAATAAAAATAAATACATTTGTCATGTGACCCTAGATGAACTCACTCTGACTCTAATAACGTTGATCTCGACAGCCATGAGCAGGCCGTACAGAACCACGAGCAAAGCTGTGATACAGAAACGGAGTTGTTGCACCCCCAAGCTCGCCTCTGCAAACTTCCATAACTTTATCATCTTGGTGATGAAAGCCAGAATCCAGTAAATAAATAAAGCTGTGAAAGAGTATTTCTGAGGTTAGGTCTCATTCTCATACACAATACCAAGGACATAAAAACTAACGTTGATAATGGCTAAAAATATGGATCGACAATTGCATGTTGCCAAGCAACAGACAGACTGAAAGTGTTTTATTTAATTCAGAGGACCCAGACTAACTGTTAAATAATGTAAGTGATGAAACAGCCACACTCAAAGTACATTTTATTATTAAGTGCCAGCATCACATTTGCATAATGAAATTGACATCAACTTACCAAGCAGCAGTTTGGGAAAATTGGCTGTTTCTATATTGTGATAATATACGACTGATGTCGTGGCCGCTATGAAGCCCATTAGCGCTGGCATGAAGAGGTGCAAGTGATTAGACTCCATCTGCCTAAAATAATCCATTCATACACAAAGACATAAACACAAAAGCATACCAGTCATAAACACACAAATAAACTGAACGTGTGTTGAAACCCACGTATTGGAGACGATTCCCTCTGCGATTTCACACACGTGCACAAACAGCAGTGTGAAGGTGAGGATCCAGCGCAGGTTGTGACCTGGGAAGTGCAGCCAGGTGTTGTGGTGGATCTGCACCTTTGAACTCTGGCTACCCCAGCCTGGACACAAAAACATGTGTTCCATCACTATTTTCAAATGTATTATCTGAACCACATGACCCTGTTGTGAGGCTGGCAGCATGAGACTAGTTTGTAATTGTATAATTTTATCATTCCCTTGTGTATCTATTATAATATACAGTTAACAATTATTTTTTCCAGACATTTTTATAATCAGCACTTGTATCTGTCCCCGCCTGTCTCGTTCATTTGTTGTTTTCCTTTCTTTGGCTAATAGTGTAATAATTGTTCTATGGGAAACATTTTTTTATTATGAGATAGAGTAAAATGATTACAGACCGAAGGAGGAATGGCACTGACACCATTATGGCGTCAGCGTAAAGGATTTTGAGTAAAGGCTCTTAGGGGAGCCAATACAGATGATGAATTGGCCCAAATAGGTCTGATACAGTGTCTAGGCCCCACAGCTTCTGAAGACATGACGGATGTCATAAACAACCAGGGCCTCACAATTTAAGAATTGACATCCTTGCAATTCGTGAGTTGAAATTTGAACTGAATTGGCTACACTCCACAGGAAGTTGAATTGGAATAACAAGAACAGCAATTCCTATTATTGAACTGTATTACAAAGAAATTCACACATCACACAACAGGTGCTCAGTTTAAGGTTTCCACTTTGTAAGCCTAATGTTGTGTGGCTCCATTTACCTTGGTGAATGAATAAATAAATAAATAGAAATTATATGAATTATAATAATTAAAAATAAAATAAGAATTTTCTCTCTCTCCATATGAAACTCTAGATGGCGCAGGCTAAAAGGTCCTTTAACTCAACCTGTTTGTAATCATATCATTATCTACAGGGCACAGCTGATTGGTTCCTGCTGTATCAGTGGCCAATGAGCCAATGCGTTCTCAACCTTCAAATGCTTAGTAGCATTTGCCTTAGCAGTGCAGCGTGCTTTCAGAAACCCTCCACCTTCCCCAGCTCCGCCTGTATAGATCTGTTACGGGTAATTCATGTATGCTATTTTGTACAACAGCAACATGTCTTGCTCACAGCAGCGTGTAAAATTATGCGCAATCCCACACCGAAATTCAAGCCCTGTAACACCAACAATATTCATCCGGAGCAAATGATACGAGTGAGTGAGAGAAGGCGGGTTTGTGTGTCAACTCGCTGTCAGAGAGATGAGAGAGCGAGACAGCTGGTAATGCGTATCTATTCTGCGGAAAATGAGAATTGGACATTTTTCAGATATTTCAGTATCGATATGTATCGAAAAATCTATATTTTTGACAACACTACATTGCACTTACTTTATGATTTCAGATGCCTTTTTAAAAGACTACAGTTGAAAAATGTATATCATATATCTAAACTTCAACCGGCCAAAGTGGCTAGTAGGAGTGACTGCGTTATACACAACTGCTGAAATCCACCTGCATTTGGCGGGTTGGCAGGTGTTAATGTCAAGCCTTGTATATATATGTATAATTTCCTGTTTAACCACACCTATTATCTTACAATCCTACACAATAACTTGTTTATGGATAGAATTAATTTGAAATTAATTATTATTAAATACTACCATGGTTATTGGTTTATTTTTTGAAATTTCATTCCATTTTAATTCTACTTCCTTAAATTCAAATCTATTAAAATAGTCTTCTAGCATGGTCAATAAACAATAAATCCACCTAAAATTAGTGAATCAAATTAGAGGCATATAGAAAACAATATATAAAAAATAAAAATCTGCCTTAAATTAGTGTATCAAACAAACACACATTACAATTCTCAATTAAAAGACAGAACCTTGTAACCAAAAAATGCAGTTTCAAAAACTGCATATCATGTGCATGGTTGTCAAACAGGAATAAAAGGGCATTCATACCAATGAAGAGGATAGGGAAGGTGATGAAGAGAAGAAATACATGAGGGACAAGGTTGAGGGCATCCACGAAGCAGCCATTGTCCAGGACTCCTTTGTCCACGCTGTAGGCATTTCTACCCCTGTCGTTCCCACAGAAAGACAAGGCCATGTCACCTGATTGGGCTAAAAGAGCCTGGGCATGATTTAAAAAAAAAAAAGTGTATGTTAGATTTGAACATATAGCATTCAGAGAAGAATAAGACATATAAATAAGAAAATAAGAAAGAAAAAAAAAATCAATTGTGCATTTAAACTGACTTAGACTTCCAGTCTGCAGAATGCCAGCTTTGAGCCTAAACTGATGGCACTGAAAGCAGTATTCCTATAATCATTATTGACTATGAGGTCTGGCATAATATTTGACTACATTGATCCTCTGCTGCCAATCAGTGTAAGAGCAAGATTAACAAACCCTCTTTAGGGACAGTGCCTGTACCCATCAGCCAACTCATTTCCCAACAAAGTTTAATTTCTCATTCAGGAGAGCTGCATTATACAACATCACAACCAGTAATGTTTGCTTGAGCGGAATATACTCTGGTAGATTGAAGCTTGCATCCTGTATTTCCTCCAGTGACCCATCAAAGTGTGCCTTTTTATCTACTTTGTACAAAGAATTATTTTTTTGACAAACCTGTTATAATTATTTTAGCATTTTTTAAATAATATTAAAATTACGTTTACATTATATCATCATGATATCGCATATAAATATCAACATATTGGCAGAAAATAAATCTTTATATATATATGTTTATGTGGCTGAAACGATAGTTGTCTTTCATTTTCAATTGTCACTTATCGGTGTGTACGTGATTAAAAAAAGTTAATGCTATATGCTGTGAAAGCATATTTAATAATGCATAATTTATTCTACCAAAAAGTGAGTAGCATTCAGCTGGTCATGTGATCACAACATGTCTGCCACTAAGAGGCAACCCTTTCACGTAAAATAAAACAGCTTTTATTAAGCTACTCATATGACAAGGGTCTTCATACCATTATTTTATAACAATTATTAAGATACTCCAGGACTTAAAACTCTGTCATGTATATTCTTATAGATATTATTAACTAAAAAAATGAATTGCTGGGTCTTGGTTGAGGTGAAATAAAATGAATTACAAATTAAACACCCATGGCAAGTGCATTAAATATAATAGTCTCTATAACAAACTCATTCATGCTTATCACTCTAATTAGATTAGTAAAAAACACTGCTGTTCATTATTATTATAGGATACCACCCACTCCACATGCTCATTGACAGCCTGATGTTGTCTTTTCTCTACTTTTAGTTGACATGAATAGTAAATAAAATAGTAAAACCCACAGTGACAGTCATATATGATTATTAAACAATCACTTACCGGAGTAACTGCTCTTCTTTAGCAGCTTTTCATGCCCGTTGCCTGGTGTTAGAGTGAGAGAGTGATTCACATGGAATATTATTTTTAGCTGTTGTGTATCAGCTGCTCATGGTCTCGCTCTCCCTCTTGCTCTCGGATCGTATTTCCAAACTTGAATAGGAATGTTGGCATGAACGTATGGACCCTCCTGAGAAAATAGAGATCGACTGTGACACTGTGGCTGCGTCTCAAAACCTTGTGAGCTGTCTGCCTACACAGCATTTTTTTGCCATAAGGGGTGTGCGTGATACCCAAACATGATGTCTAAGTAAGCAGAGGTTACAATGTTTCAAATAATGGCTGACCGAAAAGGGTTTTTTTTAACAAAAGAAAATTGATATGATATAAATGATAACAAATAAGATACACACAAAATTGATTAAATAAATAAATAAATAATTATTTTAAAATATTCAATATTTACTTAAATGATGTAATTTTTAAAATATTATGTAAATTATATTCAACATTTTTTTTTTCTTTTTACGTAGCAGGTAAGAAAAAACATTAACATAAAAACTATTCAATTTTTTTTTTTTTTTTAATGTTTAATTTCTGATGAATTCCTAATGACTAATAAGTTAGTCCAACATAATGTCAATAAACAATTACATTTTACAACCACAACCTGTCCAAGTACACCTTTTGCTCACCCAGTTTCCGGAATAGTGCTTTAAGTCCCAGTTGTTTTCCCAGCATGCACAGGGGCATGAATGATTATGGTAGCATTTTTGACAGTTTGCCAATTTGTCGTCATGTTTAGTATTTTATTGTCTTGTGGATGTCAAGAGTTCATTGCTCCATTAAAATAATTAGCTAGTTGATTGTTGCCCTTGTTGAGTTTATTAAACCAATTCTTGAGATCTGTGAGTGAAATTCTTCAATTCTTCTGGGGGGGTTTTTTTGGCCCCAGGAGTGTTAATGTGCTTAAACATGCATTTCGCTCTCTGTGTACATTATAAAAAAGAGCTGCTAAATAATAAACAGTCAAAACATAAACAGAATAGCATATAACTTTTTAAGATGATACAGTCTAATATATCTAGAGTTACTGTATTTAGTACTATTTTTGCTCATTTGACGTTACTTGCTCAATTATAAACACAGTATTTAATATTGCTTATAATTTGTGTCGTCTACTGTAATAGGTACACCGAAGTTGTACATGGTTGTTGCCTGTGTAAAACAAGTTTACCTGACAAAGAAACTAAATTAAATTTAATCTCGATTTAACTTTGTCCTGATTTTTTATAAAATGACATATCTCTAACGTTACATGAGCTCAGGGAACCAAATCCATCTCATTCAGTTTATGACATTACTACCGAGCGTCAAAATATAATTAAAATGCAACGTAACAATAACATAGCTTATCCATAGAAGGCCATTGTAAATAAGATCAGGCAGTGAGCGTCATTCAAGACCAACCTTTGGGATTTGAATGAATGAATTTAAGATGTAATGCACCAAGGCTACGGACACACTCACCTAGATGTCACCAATTGTAGTTTTTGTCATCGATACTTGCAGTAAACCCACTCCGATATTCAGCGGATAGACACTGAACAGGATGGTTGTTGTGTCCTTGCGGTATTGAAGAAAGCGCGCATCAGTGCTTCGGCATATCGTTGCTATGGCGTCAGATATAAAGGAGGGATGCCCGTGCACGAGCGTGTCTCCTCCTGATGTAGGTCACATTAGGAATAACGAGATCATACCGAAGATTCACCGGCAGGTGCATAATACGCACTAAATTAAAGAGGATTTATTGGCGGCTTGATAGCTAAAAGAAAGAGAGAATGTGGAATATGTGGTACTACATTACACCACATAAGCAACTGAAAATGATGCATTATGATTTCATTCAGTAGGTTAGGGGGTGTGTAGATTTCGTTTATGGACCAGGGACCCATGCAGTGGCAATAAAATATAAAAACAGTTTTTCCGCATTGTCAAGGCAGTTTACTCTTACTTTGCTGCCTGCTTTTCTTTTAATGACCCTCCAAAATATTAACCATATCAGCTCATGCTGTTTGAATTCCTCAGGGAAGAACAGTCTCATGGGAGTTGTAGTTTTTTTTATTCACGTTTGTAGTTTTGTTAAAAATTCTATCAATCTTTCAATCTATCTATCTATGAAAAAATATGACACAGATATATAAACACATTTGTTTGTGTATATATATATATATATATATATATATATATATATATATATATAAAGGTTTTAGCAAAGCAAAGCAAAATAAAAATGTTACCCACTGGGGTACATGTATCCTTGGTTGGCATGTGCAAATGTTAAGGATCTTTAAATCCACTGACTGACTGATGCTGGGACTTCATGGGAAGCAGGACCTCCATTCCAGAGGGACAGAACTCAAAGGTCACAGATGGTTTAGAGACTGAAGTGTGATGAGAACTGCTGCAGGGTGAATGTGTATGTATGACTGAGGGAAGTGAGGGTGTGCGAGAGGTTGAAGAAGCACTGGGTTTGTATGGGGAATATGGAAAAGTGTTTGTGTGTGAGCGTGTGTGCACAAACAGTCACTTCCCCTGTGTTTCCCTAGAGACCAGAAGGGGGCAGCCGTAACCCAGCCTCTCCCCCATTAACCACAGGAAGTAGTAGAGGATGCAGCCCATGTGTGAGCCATCAAAGGCCCTGTGGTGACACCCAGAGCCTGGGACGAGGTGCTGTGACTGGGGACAGAGTGGTGCAGTTGAGGCTGAAGGATTCTGGAGGCCAGGGGGTCAAACACAACTTCTTTGAGAAAGTTTTAGTTTCCCATAACTAAGCTGAGAATCCACACGTATGCATGTGGTGTGCGTCATCGAGTGAGACATAAAGCCAGAGACAATTAAGTTATTCCCCTTGAATCTGTGATTATTTCACTATAATCAAAGATATATCTAAAAAAATATGGATTGCAGTGTTCCATCTGTGATATTTGTGTTTTAAGAGTAAGTAGTAGGTCTTCTAATACAAATTTACTGCATTGACATGTACTTTAAGCCAGACGTTGTGTTTTGGAACATAGAAGCCAATTACTAGCTTTGCTAAACTGGTGTATACTACTGGTTCTAATGGCCATCTGGGTCAAGCTGAGGACCAACTTGAACCAGATAATTACCAGATTGAGCCAGCTAATGACCAACTTGAACCAACTAATGACCAGTTTCAACCAGCTAATGACCAGCTTGGACTAGCTAATTAAGCTTTAACCAACTAATAACTACCCTGAACTAGCTAATTGCCTGCTTGGACAAGCTGAAGAGCAGCGTGGATCAGCTAATAACCAGCTTGAACCAGCTAATGACCAACATGACCCAGCTAATGACTAGCTTGAACCAACTAATGACCAGCTGAGGACCAACTTGAACCAGATAATTACCAGATTGAGCCATCTAATGACCAATTTGAATCAACTAATGACCAGCTTGAACCAGCTAATGACCAGCTTGGACTAGCTAATTAAGATTTAACCAACTAATAACTAGCTTGAACAAGCTAATTATCAGCTTGGACAAGCTGACGAGCAGCATGGATCGGCTAATGACCAGCTTGAACCAGCGTATTACTAGCATGACCCAGCTAATGACCAGCTTGAACCAACTAATTGTCAGCTTAGACAAGCTAAAGAGCAGCATGGGTCAGCTAATAGCCAGCGTGAACCAGCAAATGATCAGCTAGGACAAGCTGAGGACCAGCTTGAACCAGATAATTACCAGATTTAGCCATCTAATGACCAACTTGAACCAGCTAATTGTCAGCTTGGACAAGCTAAAGAGCAGCATGGTTCAGCTAATGACCAGCTTGAACCAACTAATGATCAGTTAGGACAAGCTGAGGACCAGCTTGAACCAGATAATTACCAAAGTGAGCCATCTAATGAAAACCGACTTAAACCGACAATAACCAGCCTGGAATAGCTAATTAAGCCTTGACCAACTAATAACTAGCTTGAACTAGCTAATGACTAGTTTAAACCTGCTAGAAACCAGCTTCATATGTTCCAAAACAGCTATCAGCATAAGATGGATTTTCAAACAGGCTTGACATTTTCAAAATGGTTTCTGGGGAGAAACATGCTAACCGCATTTGGTGAATCACAACCTCAGTGCTGACGTTGATTCTGGGACTAGGAAACTGGGAGACCTTTATGAGAGGGACATCCACAGGAAATTAGGCTTTATCTTTTATGCCTAAACTAAATAAATGGAAAATGATGATGTCTTTCCTTGAGATGCTTGTGAAATCAAAGAAAGAAATGAGGCTTTACTTGAGCTCTAATGTAACGCTTGAGCTGACTCCGTGTTGTCACTTGGCTCAGTGTGCTGGGTTCATTGAGGTGGTTAGCAAAGGACAGGAAGTCTTCTACACGTCCCAAGCATCATTCATATTTATAAACTCAATAATCAACATAAATACAGAGAGACAGATGAAGGGGTAAGCTGAGAAAGTAACAAGTGAACGGGTGGGAACATGAAACTGCACACGTACCTCCATTAAATAAACAGTCTCTCTGTCTCTCTGTGTAAACTGTGTTCTAGTACAACCATTAAAGTACTTTCACATAAACAGCCCTATACAATAAACAGACCCAGACTGCAAAGCTAGTTCAAACCATGATTAAACACTTGCACTTGCCAACAGGTGCACCTATGTTAACCTATATTAACCTAAATATACGCAGCTCAAGTGTTTCATGTCTCTATATGGGACATTTACGTTTTTTGGTTTGTTATAATTAGGCTTAAGGATTGGATTGTGGAACTAGCTTATTGTTTATAAGACTTACAGAATGACATTAATGGTTATAGATCTCTTTGTTCCTTTGATTAGCATTCAAAAAAATTTAAAATGACAATATGCTGTCACCTAGTGGTTTGAATCTCAAACTACACTTAAGTTGCAAACAGTATATTTCGGGCAAAAATCGTTTTATTTATGTGCTTTTAATTTTTTATTTCAGTTTTAGATTTTTAGTATTTTTTTTTTTAGTATTTGTACTACCTCAACTTAAAGTTATTTATTTCAGTTAGTTGTCAAGTTGTTTGTTTGTTTTCATCTAATAATTATATTTTATTTAAGATTTATTTCAATTTTAAGTGATTGAATGTCTTTTAAGTGATTTTATTTTTTAGTTTAGTAAACAAAAACACTAATTCCAAACTGTTCTCTGCTTTCTCAGTTATGGGTTCATAGTAAACACTGCTAGAGTGATGGATACACCAAGGTTGCTTTTAATTAGCAGTGAGACAAAAAGTAAGTTTCAAAAAGTGCAATAATTTGCTCATATTTCCTCACAAAAAAACAATGTTCTTGTTAGCTGGTTATTCAGTGTTCCATAGCCAAAGCAATTTGTTATCCTGGGGACAGTAGCACAACCCCATTATAATTTCTTTCTTTTTTTTTTTTTTTTTTACATTTTCTGAAGGTTATCTGGAAGAGCATTGCCCAGTTACAATTTCAGAATTTCCTATTGCATTTTTCTGCTCTGTGAAGCCTATTATTTGATACCAACCAGCCGTAAAACCACAGAAATGAATAAATTTGATATAATCACATACTGATCCAATAGATTATAGAATCGGGTTTGAATCATTAGAACAAACAAAGAGCTTCCTGTTATTTGTGTGTGTAAGCAACACTCCAGGCAATTAATCAATCAAAGCAGAATTTTTGAATGCCAAGAATGGATCTGGCTCTTGAAAGAGCTGCAAAGAAATTATTTAAATAATTGTCTTTTGAACATTTGCATTGTTTGCATTGGGAATAATCTGGGAATCTGATCAACCACATTGGACACTCTTGCACAATGTCTTTCTTCAAAGAGCTGCTCTCATTAGTGGCTTCATTAGCGTTCTCACATCTCTGAGCACTTGTAATCAGGTTGATGATGAGAACTGGGTATTTCACGGCTCAAGTTGCCAACTGAAAGAACTATTGATAGTCAGTGTTGGGGGTAACGCATTACAAGTAACTTGAGTTACGTAATCAGATTACTTTTTTCAAGTAACTAGTAAAGTAACGCATTACTTTTAAATTGACAAGAAAATATCTGAGTTACTTTTTCAAACAAGTAAACAAGTTACTTGTTTTCTCATTTACTGACTGACAGCTCTCCTGTCCCCATGTTGAGAGAAATCGTGAGTAAGTGTAGAAGCGTTGTGTGGAAACATGACGGTTATTATATTGCTAGACTAAATGTGAACATGCATTTACTGATCTCACTTGCACGAAAACAGAGTTAGTGTTCCTTAAAATTAATAAAAACAGTGAAATGCAAACCTTAAATAATATGTTAAATTAAACAAATAGGCCATCATTTATGTTTTTAATCTCACTTTATTAACCAATGTTGCTGCTGACCTTCGATGATCAAATTCAGCCATACTAATAAGCAAAAATGACTTTAGATAAACATCACATTTGTGATCAGCCTGAAGCTTATTTATTTCATTTTTGGTATGAAAGGGCCTTTACATTTGCCAAAAATAGAATTTTTTGTTGTTGTTGTTATTAAAAATCAAACAAGCAAGTCCAGCCCAGGTGAGAAAAAATAACGCAAAAGTAACATAACTCATTACTTTCCATAAAAAGTAAAATTAGTTACTTTTTTAAGGGAGTAACCCAATATTGTAATGGATTACTTTTATAAGTAACTTTCCCAACACTATCGATTGTGTTATCTTTAATTCTTTGTAAAAATTTGCAAGATTTGTGCAAAATTGTACAAAAACAATTCCATTTTCTTCTTCTAGGCCTTTAAACATATTTCATGGGCCAATGATAGTTATTTGATTTATATTTATATGTGTGTATGTACATATGTGCGTTTTCTCATATTTTAGATTAACACAAATCTATAAACATATGCTAATTAAAATATGATAAGCTACAATAATTTTAAAGATTTATTTTTTGTACTTCTGAAGTAAACAAACTTTAAACACTTGAGAAGCAAGTGTGTGTATTATCTATCTATTGTAGCTATATCTGTAATATGTTCAGTAAAATTATTTTTTCTTAATCTATATATAAATGTGACAGAATCATAATTAAATTATGATAAAATATGTTTTACGTTTTTTGTACTTTGCAAATTTGAACAAAACTTTGCCCTTCATCTTGATCTTGTTGTTCCCTAGAGGCCTCATCATTTGGCTGAACACAGGGGTGCTGAATTCTGGGTGATGGTCCCAGGACTGGGATTGATGGTGAGAGCACCAGATGGCTCATTAGTGGCACTGAACCAAACTGGCACTGCAGGGAATACCGGATCCACCAAGCTAAAGCAGCATCTCTAGACACTAAGTAATAGGAGTATATGCAATTTATACACAGACAAACAAACACGCACACACAGAGATATATCATACATACATTTACACTCACTCTTTTACACAAACACTCATATGAAAGCGCACACATACACACATTTTTGATGAGAGCGAGGTCTATGCAATAACTCATATTGACAGCCGCCCGACCAACTTGGCTCGGTGCAACAGGGAGGCAAATCTAATCATTGCACGGTCTAAAAATAACTCCTTTCTCGCTCTCGCTCACTTTTGTTCATGTTTATCTCCCCCTCCCTCTTCACGGCTCCTTCTGTTTGCTGTCTCACAGCATATTGTCTTTCTCTGCCAACTGACAGCGTAACTGTTTCTGCTCATCTGTCTTTGCCGCCGGTCTGATTCAGCTGCACACGGACGGATGCAAGTAACGTCTGTTTCTCGTTTCACGAACACGGTGAGAATACTATTGACGTTAAATGGTACTTCACGGGTGTGGCAGTCTCGTGGAGGGGGTTATACAGCTCAAAAGTCCCCTTGAGATTATTATTATGGACTATTTGATCTGATACAATACGTTTGAACACTAGAGGGCGCCACAAGAATATGATAGAAGCATATTTTAGAGTTGTTATTAAAGACAGTTGCATTTCATTCTTTGCCATGAGATTTTTTTTTTTTTTTCCCCTCAATGTCTAGATGTCAAACTCAACTTATTAAGAGTTAATATAAGAGTCAAAATATCTTGACATGACTTGAATTGTCACTGGAATACATGTGAGCCACAATCAATAGCCTATCTGTCATTCATATCAGAGCTGCTCAAAACATGACCAGTGAAGTATAAAATGACCTGCTCTGTCTGTACTGTCTTGTTTATGATTTGTCAGATGATTCAGTCATCTATTTCTTATCATTTACTAAAAGAGGTGTGACATTCTGAGCAACAGGGCTATTTGAGAGAAAATAGAACAATGGTTGTACATGACAGCCAGCTTTGTGTGTTCTACGCTCGGGCACAATGCCATCTCATTCCCCCGACAGCTATCATTATTCTTCCTTTTTCTCTGATTTTCTGTCTCTTTCCATCGCTGCTCCTGTTATAGTTCTTGTGTTGTGATGATCTTCAAATTTTCGCTGCATTTTACACTTTAAAATATTTGAGAAAGGCATTTAGGAGGGTTGAGAGAGAGAGAGAGAGAGAGAGAGAGAGAGAGAGAATAAATGGAAAAAAGCAAAGCATCTCTGTCCCTACAGGCCTCGGGGCAAAGACCGCACTCTTTTCCTTCAGACAGACTAATTTCCATAGTCATGAATTATTCAAATCATTCAGCTTTGACACTCGGGTCTAACTACAACATACACACACGTGCAAGCGCACTTTTGCTGCAATAACACACGGGGGTCCAAAACAACATTTTAAAGAGACACTGCATTAATGATGTTGCTTATGTTACCCCAAGTGTCCTCTGAAGGCAAAGCCTTAAAAACACCTTGCTTACTTCAAAGACCTCGGCTACCTGTGCATGAAAGAAGAATTTTGTGGGTTTATGAAGGTCAGTCTGTTAAATAGCTCAAATCCAGATGAATTAAAGCATCAGGAAGGTTCAATAGTCAAGGAACAAGATGGTAGAAGTTTCCTGAGTTGATCGTTTGTTGTTATTAATATTATTATTTTACAATTATAATTAATATTTACAGCACTAGCACCATTTTGTTTATTAATATTTTCTTTTTTATCACTGTTTTTGTGTATTAATGCTTTAGCAATATCGTATGCAAAATAATCGTGTCAATAAAATACCTTTTTTAAAATTTGAAATGTATTTCATTTTTTGTGTTTAGATATTTTAATAATTTCACAAAATTAAATACTTTGTAATTACACTTTTAATTAAAAATGCTACATTTATTTATTTATTAAGTTTTACTGTACTTTATTTTATCCATTAAATGTACTATTTTATTAACATTATTGACCCCTATTTTTTTTTAATATATGGAATTTTTTTTGGAAACATTGCTTGTCAAACTGTCATTATTCTAAACTGTATTATTCTCAATTATCCTGCTCTATCAGCTGAATATTAATCTTTAAAACCGCACCAAAAACATTGGACTAATGCAAAAGGTGGGCTTAAATATGTTGTCGCAACACAATTTTCTGCGTCCATCCTTAATATCTGTCCTTTGATTATGATTTACAATCTCAGTCTCAGCATGAGCCAGATTACCACAAATCTCCGATTTACTGTAGGTGGGAGAGGAAAGGATCATTCTTTTATTCCAGCTCAGGCTTCACAGGGGGCCTGTGGGGGACCTCAAGGGTGTTTGAAGCAAGGTTAGAGCAAAGACCTATTTCTGATTCCTACTTCCACGCTGGAAAATGTTTTTTTCAAGCACTTTTGTAGACTGAAACAGGCAGAATGGATCTACAATCACCATCAGAGATAAGACTCACTGATCTCAGTAACCACAGTTATTGAAAGACTATCACTTGGAGTAGGCTATTGCAACTTCTTAATGTATTAACTACTGAAATTAATATTTTTGGGACTGTATTTTATTTAACGTACTGTTTTTGTGTATTGATGCTTTGGCTACATTGTCTATCTCTGTTATATTTTATTATTGCATAGGCCTTTGAGTTTATCTTATTTGATGACATTATAGGCCTACTGAAACATTGGCAACATTACATGCAAAAATATGCCATTGAAAACTTGAAACTGAATTTAAATTGATAAAGAGAGAGGGGGCGCGCGCGCGCGTGTGCAGGCGAGAGAGAGAGAGAGAGAGAGCGAGAGAGAGAGAGAGAGAGAGAGAGAGAGAGCGCTAGCTCTGGTCAGTCGGGCATGTCCAGATGAGTCCCGTATCCTCATCCATCAGCTGTGAGGACTTTTGCTCCACTGATTTTCTTTCAAAACTCACACAGGTATCAGTGAACATTCAGACTTCACGCGCACCTGGCGGTTTATCTGAGGCTCAGCCTACAGGGCGTGGAAAAGCTGGATTTCGACGCTGGATTCCTAACATCGCCCATAGTTCTTCGGATTTCCCTAACAAAGTGTACTGCCTCCCCGGCTTTTTTCAAGGAATACTGTCCCCCCCCCCACTATTAGCTTCAGTGATCTACTTGGGAGACGAATAATGTAAATTCTTTATCGCTATCGGTTTCTGGCAGTTTACGAAGAGAAATCTTGATCTGCCTTCGCGAGTTGTTTCTCTAGGAAGGTGAGTGTTGAACTTTCTGTTTGTTTCAACTGTGTGGTTTACATTTTTCAGTCGCGCATGTTTGTAAACATCTAAAACAACGTCTTTATTTCATTGAGTCTCGCGCGTTACATCATACTTTAACTATTATCGTTACGTTTGTAAATTGAATCAGATTAAAGCCGTCGATTTATTTGATTTACGTGGATTCACAGTCACCGCGTTGTAACACAACTCAAACATCGAGTCTCATTGACATACACCTTTGTAGCGTATTGTTTCAGTTTTACGATGATTGTTTAAATATGTAAATAAGCGATAAAGCACGCACTGGGGTGGTGAGAATGTGGAAAGATGTGCGACGTCGATTAGCCTATGTTCCTGACAAAAAAGTGCCATGGTACTGATATTCCTTACCATGGTGTTTACTTGTATTCCTGGGTACTTCCAAGAATACCATGGTACAATGTTAAAAACACCATAGTAGTACCATGGTATATATCCAGGGGGAAAAACATATTAGTAGGCTACTATGCTTGAATGTCAAAAACATTTTAGTACCATGATACTTTTGTTAAGTGCCACAGTTTGGCTTCTGTTCAGTCGTTTTTTGTCTTCAAATCTTTGAGGTCTTGAAGAAACAAGATTTTCGGGTTTTACACATATTTGCATGTTGTTGATAGTCTAACTCAAGCGGCTGTCTTTTACTCAGTCTGTTTGCTTTTTGTAGCCGGATGTTTGTTCCTGTAACACTGTGCTGATGCTTGACATTATCCTTTCTTAATAGATCCCATCTAAGATGCTCTTTAGTGATGTGAAACAAGGTATAATGATGGGATATTTAGTAATACATGTTGTGTTTGATTGGCCGTGAACCATTTGTCACAGCCCGAAGAAAGCACAGCTATCTCCGTTCCTGTCGTCAGCATCTGACGAGTTTCACTTACCTTCATTTCATTTTCTCCTGGCTTGTTTATTCTCCCAATTACACCCAGCTCTCATATTATACAAGCTGTTGTGATAAAATCAACTGTAATGGGGGTAATCAAATTTCCCTTTGCTCTGTAATTGGATGGCTGCGTTGCTGTTTGTATTGCAGTGAAGTTCATTACTGACAATGTTGCACAACTGATAACTTTGAATGTTTGTATATGAGTTAAAGGCATATGGTAAAGCGTACAGTTGCTCAACTGCTGAACATTTTACGTGAAAGTTCAAGATTAAGTGTAGTGGCAGTGGACAAGTCAGCGGCAACTTGAAAAGCTCACCTGGATGGATTATTCCAGATTGACATTGACAGATGGCATCTAATACTAATACATAATGTTTCTGGAAAAGATCTCCATTTTGTGTGCTTAAAGTCATCATTTACTCCCCCTCATGTCGTTCCAAACCTGTAAGACTTTTGTTCATCTTCAGAACACAAGTGAAGATATTTTTAATGAAATCTGAGAGATTTCTGTCCCTCCATTGACAGCTACGCACTTTAAAGCTTCAAAAAGTTCATAAATAAATTGTAAAACTAATCCATATGAAGTGAGCAGTTTAGTCCAAATTTTTTGAAGAGATCATTTTATATGATGAACAGATTGAATTTTGGCTTTTTATTCGCATGTAAACATTCATCAGAGTCAAAGTGGCAGTTGCATAGCTGTCATTTGAGGGACATAAATTGCTCAGATTTCATTAAACATATCATTTGTGTTCCAAAAGTCTTACGGGTTTGGAAAGACATGAGGGTGAGTAAATGATGACAGAATTTCCGTTTTTGAGTGAACTAACCCTTTAATCCTTATTTATTAAAATCCATTTTAACCACATTCCCAACTACGTCTTATAATATAAAAACCAGGAGTGTTTTTGATTAGCCTACATTAATTTTAGTGAGCTTGCATGAATTTGATGACTGCAATTAGTAGAATATTAGCTCCTTTAAGTGGTGTTATTAACAATTACCATTTGTTGTCATAAGACATTTGTTCATCTTTAAAGCAAAAATGAAGAGTTTTTTAATGAAATCTGAGAGCTCTCTGTCCCACCATCAAAAGTCTATTCACCCAAAACTCTGACACTTTAAGAAGACTTGGATTAAACCACTCGATTCATATGGATTTCTCTCTTTTTGAATGTTTTGAAGTGTCAGAATTTTGGGTGAGTAGACTTTCAATCCGCTCGTTTAGTCTGACGTCACGCATCAATGTTTCAGATGCCAAAAGCAAACAACAAACTGTATTAATATACACTCTCTGTGTGCTGTAAAACTACTGAAAAATCATAACCTTCATACTGAAATCCCAGATGGCCAGACAGTGATTCATCTTTTATAAATTGTTAAAATATTGGTGTATGTGAGCCCATAGACTGTAGTGTGCACTGGGTTTATAAAAGCTTAGCTTGTGCAATATGAACAAATCGTGCTCATGGCTGTTGATATGGTATTACTATTCTCACTTTAAATGAGTGGAGGCTTGGACCCGGGAACAGTATTCCTTACGTCATGACTTAAAGGGTTAGTTCACCCAAAAATGAAAATTCTGTCATTAATTACCCTCATGTCGTTCCACACCCATAAGACCTTCATACATCATCAGAACACAAATTAAGATATTTTTCATAAAATCCGATTGCTTAGTGAGGCCTCCATTGACAGCAAGATAATTAACACTTTCAGATGCCCAGAAAGTTACTAAAGATGTATTTAAAACAGTTCATGTGACTACAGTGCTTCAACCTTAATATTATAACGCACCCTTTTTGTGCGCCAAAAAATAAAATAATGACTTTATTCAACAATATCTAGTGATGGGTGATTTCAAAACACTGCTTCATGAAGCTTTGAAGCTTTACAAATCTTTTGTTTTGATTCAGTGGTTCGGAGCGTGTATCAAACCCCCCCAGTGGTGAACCATTGAAATTTCTAAACACTTATGACGTAACGAAGCCTCGTTTACTGAAATCACGTGACTTTCATGCTCCGAACCACTGATTTGAAGCAAAATATTCGTAAAGCTTCGAAGCTTTATGAAGCAGTGTTTCGAAATCGCCACCATTTGGCGCACAAAAAGTATTCTCATTGTCTTGCTGGCAATGCAGGCCTGACTGAGCCATTGGATTTTATGAAAAATATCTTAATTTGTATTTCGAAGATGAATGTAGGTCTTACGGGTTTGGAACGACATGAGGGTGAATAATTAATGACAGAATTTTCATTTTGGGTGAACTAACCCTTTAACAAGTGGATGGAGGGAGGGAATCTCTCAGATTTCAATAAAATATCTTCATTTGTGTTCTAAAGATGAACAAAGTCTTATGGGTTTGGAACAACATAAAGGTGAGTAAATGATAACAATTTTCATTTCACATTATCCCTTTAATTACTGTGATTACTGTGTGGAAATATTCAGAAACTTGAAACCCAATTTCCTAATTATTATTTAAATAAGTAGTTAATTATTAAAGTCATTAAATATGCATAAACGGGCACAAAACTTTATTTGGATTCTTCCGTATGAGAACGATCCTGTAGCTTGAGTGATTCAGAGCAGGAAGTCATCCGGCCCCCTCAAGGTCAAAGATCAATGGTCAAAAATGGAGAGCGTGGAGAGAGAGAGAGATAGCACTCTTTTTATCCCTCTTTCTTCCTCCATTCTATGAGCAATGACTGTATTTATTTGTGTTTCTTATTGAGGAACAAGCACACAGTACACAGTGGCCTCATTCATGCACTTCCTGAGGACTTTGTGTGTTTGTATTTGTTCATGTCTCCCATAAAACATGGAGCTGGCTTCTGTGAGTCTAGATTAAAGAATCATGATAATCATGTGAAACCCTCATCTTCCTGTTTTGAGTCACTGACTTGTGTCCCAAAAAGGTCCTTTGGTCTGTGATATCAGAGTGTTGATTGTTATGAGAGTGATAGTGCTTGAATAATTTGCGCTAAAGATAGGCGAAGGTGAAGCAGTGTTTTCTGCTGACAGTGCGT
The DNA here is from genome assembly GCA_037101425.1 of Elopichthys bambusa. Lineage (NCBI taxonomy): Eukaryota > Metazoa > Chordata > Actinopteri > Cypriniformes > Xenocyprididae > Elopichthys > Elopichthys bambusa. Next base: position 10,071,628 of record CM074454.1, on the reverse strand, counting down.
ACAGTATGTATCTGTGTTTGTGGTTTCATTGTCCTTGTTCATACATCTTCGCGGGGCCTCCTATAAGCCCATCTGTGGTCTGGATGTTCTCACTTCCTGAACAACCCACACATTTATGAGCTAATCACAAAGGCTTTTCTCTCTGTTATTTATTATGATTGTTAAGAACACTTTTGGTGCTTGGTGCAGTAGAATTGTTTTTGCATGGTTATTTATTTATTTATTTATTTTTTTTTTTTGAAGGTACATTTACTGTTGTACTATTAACTCCAATTATTAATTTTCTATTTGTGCTGTGGACATGAGTTTTGGATAATATAAAATATGTTTAGACATTACACTGAAACAGATCTCAGAACAGGGATTGTTCACCCAATTCACCCTCATGTTGTTTTCAAACCTGTTTGACTTACTTCTGCGGAACATTAGAAAAATTTGAAGAATGTAATTGTTGCTCTTTAAAAGTTCTGTCATTAATTACTCACCCTCAAGTCGTTCCAAACCTGTAAAAAAGATATTTTTGATGAAATCTGATGGCTCAGTGAGGCCTCCATTCCCAGCAAGTTAATTTAGACATTCAAATGCCCAGAAAGGTACTAAAGACATATTTAAAACAGTTCATGTGAGTTCAGTGGTTCAACCTTAATGTTATAAAGTGATGAGAATACTTTTTGTGCGGCAAAAAACAAAATAACAACTTTATTTAACAATATCCAGTGAAGGGCGATTTCAAAACACTGCTTCATGAAGCTTCGAAGCTTTACAAATCTTTTGTTTCATATCAGTGGTTTGGATCGTGTATCAAACTGCCAGTCACATGAAACACTGAAAATTTGAAACACTTATGAGGTAACGAAAACTTGTTTACTGAAATCACGTGACTTTGGCAGTTTGAGATCGTTTGATACACACTCTGAACCACTGATTCGAAACAAAAGATTTCGTAAAGCTTCGAAGCTTCATGAAGTAGTGTTTTGAAATCGCCCTTCACTGGATATTGTTGAATAAAGTCGTTATTTTATTTTTTTGCTGCACAAAAAGTATTCTTGTCACTCTATAACATTGAACCACTGTAGTCATATGAACTGTTTTAAATACGTCTTTAGTAGCTTTCTGGGCATCTGAAAATGTTAATTATCTTGCTGTGAATGGAGGCCTCACTAAGCCATCGTATTTTATCCAAAATATCTTATTTTGTGTTCCGAATATGAACGAAGGTCTTACGGGTTTGGAACGACATGAAGGTGAGTAATTAATGACAGAATATTTGGGTGAACTAACCCTTTAAAGTATAATAAAAGTGGTCCATGTGACTTTTGTGCTTTTATTTTAAATCTCCTGAAGATTTTGAGTCTGTGTGATGATCTTAAGAATCAGTTCAGTACGATTCAACAAGTCATTCAGGCTAGTTTATCAACTGGATCAACCAATACTCTGAAAAGATTTGACTCATTCATAATGATTCAGAGTGATTCATTCATAAACTCTCATTAAGGCTGATGTCAAGGTATTGTATGGTTTCAAAAGACTTGGAATATATCACACAGATCATATGAACTACTTTTATAGTGCTTTAATGTTTAAGGTTTTTCTTTTAAAAAAAAAGTCACCTTGACGACATGAGTGTTAATAATGGCACAATTTTCATTGTTTGGGTGTACTATCCCTTTAATTTTTTTCACAGATCATCTTAATGCCGAGTGGGCTGTTAACTGCTGTGACGGGATCATTAGGCCAGTGAGCCGAATTTGAGAAATGGATCAGTTTGGTTCATGAACCTATCATTCAGGCTGGTTTTGTGAATTGGATCAACCAATTCCTTAAAAAGATTTGACTCAAAAGAGCGATTCATTCATGAACTCTCATAAACTCTCATTAAAGCTGATGTCAAGGCTTCAGAAGAATTGGAAAATGTGTCATACTAACTTTTATGGTGCCTCCAGGTTGTTTCGGCCAGAATATTCTTTAAAATTCAGCTTTTGTGTTGCAGAATAAAGAAAGTATAGAACAATATGGGGTTGAGTTAATAATTACAGTTTTCATTTGGAATTGAATTGAATCTTTATTATCAATTCTCATGGAGATTTGTCTTTGGCCCATATAAATAAATATTCCAACAATTAAAACCATAATAATAATAGTAATAATAGTAAAAGTTTGGTGGTGAACTGTCCCTTTAAGGTCAGCTAACCTTTTTAGTTCTGTATGCCCCAGAACATCCTTCTGCAGGTTGCCCTTCTCTGTCAGCTTTTGCAATTGAAGAAAACATCTTGTCAATCTGAGAAAAGCACTTCAGCTTCATATTCTGTGACGCTAATGGATTTCTATGGGCACTAATTTAGGCCTGTGTCACGCTAATGGATCTGCACTGGTAGATTGTGCTGAGAATAATGAAAAAGCTGCACAAAGGCCGATGTCTATCGAGAAGCCGCCACTTTGCCACAATGCCTGATACAACATCGTTTCCCCCCTCCAGTCAGCTTTATTTAATACAGAATGTGGCTTTTGGGCATCCTATTTAATTATGAAGAATGAGGTGGCGAGGAAGTGTTAGATGGAGACATGCCAGGGCATGTTATGATGTCCTAGAGCACATGTCTTCTGGGGTAGGAGCAGGCAGACTCGTTAGCTCACATCGCCCTTCTTGTGCATTATCAGGGGACAAAGGTCATGTTTATTTCAGACTTCCGTTTAAGCTGTTGGCTTGGACTGCCTGGTGCATTAATGTTTGTGATGAGAGAGATCTTTTTGTTTTTTGTGCCTATGCTTCTCCTAAACTTCAGTCACATACTTAAACAGTCATTGATTTGTGTATGGATAACCTCACAGGTGCTGTTCCCCACTGAGAAGGCATATAACTACTATTTTAAGAGAGTTATACGATATAAGACTTGGAGTTAGTGCTCAATCAATATGGGTTTTTCAACAACTGATACCTAGGGAGCAGGGTAGCTGATATAATGCTAATGCTAATACAGTGGCAATTGAATGTAGATATCGATTCTTTGCATACATTGACATGATTTTATTTAATTTACTGGTCTTGGTCTTTTAGATGTATATCATCTTTTATATGCCAAAATAAGATGATATACGCATGACCTTAAGTAGACTTAATGCTAATAATTTTATAATAATGTTAAATTAAATTGATTTAATATTTGCCATTTAAATTGATTGATTTTGGTTTTTATTGATTTAGACAATATAGTATAGAATTTGTATATTGGCCATTGTATTGGGTAATGAAAAATGTTTAATTATGGTGCATCATTAGCTGAAATTTTTACACTATTTACTTGGCTTATTTATTATTATTAATTAAAAAGGCTGTTGGCAGATTGACTGACTCATTTTTAGTGTTTTGTGTTTAATTTATTTTGACAATATAGTATAGAATTGTAATGTCGGCCATTTATAGGGTCTCAAAATGCTGAAATTTTACACTATTTACTCAATTTATTTTTACTATTAATTGACAAAGCTGTTGCTATAGAATGACTCATGAGTTTTTAGTGTTGTATGTTTTACTTTATGTACAATATAGTATAGAATTTTATTGGCCATTTATCAGTTATCGAAAAATGTCTGAAAAAAATATCGGCTGTTTGATATCGATTACATTTTTAATTGTGGTCCACCTCTAGCTTAAATTCAAAACTCAGTTAAATTTTCTTATATTAACATGGCTGTTGGTACATTTGGCTTAAAAATAGCAGAATCATTTTATTGGTAAATATTGGCTGGCCTGGCAGATAAATCAATGCACAGTGCTGTTGTAAGAATGAAATATAAGGTTATAGCTGATGTCTTAACGGAACTTCAAGTGTGGACATTGCATCATTTAACATCACCTTAAAGTAAATTTTTAGATTAGAAAGTGTCCTGAATAGAAAATCTCATGATGTTTGGACTTTGTGTAAAGGTCAGTGTCATCAGCACTTCTTCTGTTTTGTTTGTGCTAGTTTCTGACAAACTGGATCTGTATGACAGTCCTCTGTACAATGATTCACTGAATAGGCATGTCAGCTCTGCGGTTTTTGACCGTACTTGCCATGTCGGTGCGTGTGTGAGGATGGGCATTGTCTCTAAATTTAGTTGATCGTATTAATTAGTAACTTGGTATCAGCATCATGCCGAGAGCAATTGAGTGAATTCTCACAGTAATGTCTCTGGTGCATTTCAGGGTTCATGCGAGACGGCCTCTCAGCTTTTAAACGGTTTGTTTAGGAACCTGTCACCAACCACAGATCCATTAGCTGCCCTTGTGGGGTGTTTTGGCAGGTGTGTACACTTTCTGTCAGGTTGGGAAGTGTGTGTGTTTGTGTGTGTGTGTGGCCAAACATGTGAGTGGTGTCAGCAGGTGTTAAAAAGTGTGTGAGGTGAGATCACACTACTTCTTCTGCATCTGAGTGACAGCTGTAAGTCTCCTGTGGACACACACATGATGCCACATCCCCCAATCCCCTACCGTGTTTTACAACACATATGGAGCCTCCCGCAAACCCGCAACCTGTCGTCCTGTCTGGCTGTCTCTTTCTCCGTAACATCTGACAAAAGCTTATAATGAACTGAAGTGGCCATTAGGATGATTGATTGCTTCATTCATTCATCTATTAACCACCTTTATTACCCTAGAAAGTGTATTTAACATCATGACATGATGATCTGTACCTCAAAAGGCAGTTTTTAACATAATCACAATCGCCATTAGGGTTTATTGTTTTGTTTGGGAATAAAATGACCAGCGTCTTTCACTTTGAATTCAGTCGGCAAGCTCTTCGGGGTCAGGTTACGCTTCTGTGAATGCTAAATCTCTTTCAACCAGAAACACGAGGACTTTGACCCGGGTTTTACAACGTTACACAATCCTAACAAAAGTCCATTGACTGAGCAGCTATTGAACAAGGTGCTTGTCCTTACAGACTCACTCTGTGTTCTGACTGTTTTAGGAGGCTTCCAAGATTGAAACTATTGCTGTTTTGAAGACCCTCCAACTGAGTTCTCCCTTCCAGCTTGCTTTTTATTCAGGGTCCTAAAAAAAACAAGAACATGTTCTACTTGCCAGGAGACGGAGAGAGCGAGAGAGGTGGCAACATCTATTCATCTCTGCCCTAATGTCAGTCAAGTGCTTCTCATTTGCAGAACTTCAAAGCAGACACTGCTTTTCTGCATTTAGCTCCATCTAATTTGGATGATAAATGTACTTGCGTAACGGTGCGACTTGATGAACTGCACAGAAACTCAACAGGAGCCGCAGCCGTGCAAAAATGGCACGCACTGTTTATATAAACACATCCCACTGAGTCATGTAGGTCTGAATCTTGAATACACAAAAACACTTGGAACCGTCCCTTGGTTTTCGGCCCTGGCCAAAAATGAGGCCCGTGTGAATTGACATATGGCTGATTCATGTGGTCTTTGTATAAAAGGGTGGCTTTTCCAGTTTTATAAAGTCATTTTTAACATTGGCAGATTAATTTCATTGTGTTGATATGTGTTCTGGCTTCAGAAAGGTAACAGAGTTACAGTTTAATTTGACAATTGCAAGCCTTGTAGGTAGGGAACATTATATAGAGAATATAATGCTGATATTCCATCCATCCATCCATCCATCCATCCATCCATCCAGTTTCTCACATGAGCGACCCCATGACCTCTTTTGAATACATTTATTCATCCTCCTACAGCTGTATATGAACTTTTTATGTATTTTGCTTTTTGTTGCGTTTATTTTTTTCATGTAAAAGCTGCTTAAAAGACTTGCTAGTTGGCCTTTTGTGTCTGTGATATGTACCGGTGAATTGCTCCTCGATAACATTGACACAGCGGGATTTAATTCCTCCACGGGCATCAGCAGTGGTGCTGTTAATCCTCAAACAGTCCAATTTCCTCACACTGAGCTTTAATTTTAATTATCATCTTTAAAATACTGCTAATATTTTGTCCCGCTGTGCTGTGCCAGTAGCCCTGAGCTGTAGGATATTTCCTCTTCCCATTTTTCCCGGGATCAGTAGTATTAATTACGGAGACAGGCTGCTTGTGGGGCTTAAGGCGTGATGATATGTGCGTGTGTGTATTAAAAAGATTTCATAAGTTTTCATTCTTTGTCCTGTTGACTATGAGAGACGCTAATAACCACAAGCATGTTGCGGGCATGGAATGATGGGATTATGTGTTTGTTTAAATGTGTGTTCTTACATGTGTTTATCCTTGGGAATGTGCACTGTAAAAAATGAAAAGTTGAGAACTTAAAAGTTTAAGTCAACAAACTTCAGCAGATTTGTGTGGGGGAAGGGAGGGTACATGAATAACAGCTGGAGACGAAGGTCTTTTAAACATCAACTGTCAGATCATGAGGTATTGAGGAGGTGGAGTCACAGCAGGCCTGGTTGTCATGATGATCGTATCACTGTATGCTGACAGAAGGGGAAACTCCCACTTAGTTTCCTGACTGGAATACCTCACTTTGGAAGTTCTGGAAGTTTGGGAAAGGAATTGATGCTGTAATTCCTGTCCCGGTACTGGTTAGCAGTGAGTCATATGACTGTCATCTGCCTGATTGAGGTCTCTTAAACCTTAATGATAAACATGGCTTCTTTAAGACCAACTAGTTGTTGCAAAAGCTATCAACTAGCCAATATTGAAAACATCCCCACTTTGAAACTTTATTGATTGTCTATAAGCTTTGTTGCTTTCTAAAGGGAGATGAGAGCGAGAGAGAGAGATTGTTGCTAACTTGGGAAGTGAACGACCTGTTAACTGATTGACCTCCAGTTGCATTTAATGGTCAGTAAATCATTTCATTCCTCCTGCAGAGTGACCTAGCACAGTTATGGACTTCCAAGTGTGTGTGATAAGTATATGCTGCAGTGTTCATTTTGACACATCAATGCAGCACACACACAGAGAGGTTATGCACAGGTCAGAGATGATAATATATAACATACATACATATACATATATATGCAGATACTGTTTTCTTTTCCAACCCGGTCTTTTGATTAACTGAATGCATGGTCATTTTGCAGGTGATGGAATCCGTTCATTGTTTGTGTAATTAATATCCGTTGTATTTTCAGTAGTTGCTATAGTTGCTATATATACAACAACTCAGGGCTTTTTGTTTGATGTTGCATACTACTTCGAATCCGAAAATAAATTCTTGAAATCTGATCTGACCATTCAGACTGAGACTCATTCCAAAAAATCTATTAAAAAAGCTATTAATTGGATTTCAAACCACACATGAATGTAGTTTGCATTAGATTGCAAGTGTTTTTGTACTGTTCGGAGTCCAAAGAAATGCAATGGTCTAAATTTTTTATTTTTTTTGCTGCCTGAACAAAATATATGATAACCATATCTTTTAGATATGGTTAGTTAAACAAGTAATAGCACACACCTTCTCAACAAAGCTACTTGATTTTATATTGTATAATTGTACAATTCATGTCCATAGCACAAATGGTGCAGCTTGAGTTATGGTCTTAAGTTTAATACTTGGGGTTTGTTCATATGAGTAATATTAGTAGTGATGCGTTTATGTTTGAGCTCTGAATCTACTCTGGCATTTCCAAGTTGAGCTGGGTGGGAAAATTCATTCTTAACACACACACACACACACACACACACACACACACACACACACAGTCTTTTTTCCATCGGTTTCAGAGATACAGTGAACAGATAATGTGGAGTGTGTCCACATATGCATGTGTGAGAGAGAAATATGAGTATACGTGTAAAATGGAGATTAAACCAATTTCACGTATAGATGCTCATACATAAACAGCATAATTTTGTTCCGTGAATGTGTTCTGTGTATGTTTGTGTGTGTCAGAGTCTCTGTTTCAGCTCATGAGCTTAATTTCCTGTGCGCTGGCTCGCTGCCCGCCTGATGTTGGCTGGATGCCTTTCTTTTCCTTCTCTCCCTCTCCCTCTCTTCTGCTCTCTGTCATTCCCTTTCTCTTTCACTTCGCTTAGTTCCAACTCTGACCACAGCAGTTTTCCCAGAATTCCCTGACAACATCCCAGCGTTCATCAAAGTGGCCCACTGGATCAGTCTCTAGCTGTTAAACAGAACCAAATGTCACAGTCCTGCTCTCGAAGGCCTGACCTCATCTCTTCCTTCACGCGCATGCACCAAAAGATGACATTCTGTTTGACTGACTCATTCAGCAAAAGCACAGCAACGTTGTGGTCTGTAAAGTGTAAAGTTCTGTTTTTATATACAAAGTTTGATGCTACTAACCTCCTACTTGCTTCATTACAGATCATTAAAAAAAGCTTATGATAGTAATTCTCTCTAGTTTCCTCTTGTTCCCAATTCCTTCCTTATCAGTGTTTTCTCCATTGCACAGTATGTACCTCATGCCACTTATGGGGTAAAACACTTAGCTAGTTTTGGCTGCCCTTTCTCTCTCGTCCTCTCTCTCGCTTGATCTTGCTTTCCAGGGCTGCGTTTCCCAAATGGTCATTATGAACACAATTTAAAGAAACTTGCGTTCCGGAACTTGAACTACCCAGTGTAGCTCTTGTCAGGATTGTTTTAGTAATATATTTTATAACCAGCAAAAAGTTAATTCAATCATTTTGTGATTTTATGCAGTTATGGTAAAATGCTAGTTTTTCAGACCATTCCAGCTAATACGCTTGTGCATTTAAGAGTAAACAAACTATCACAAAAGGGATCGGCTCTTTTAGCTGAAAGTTGACATTTACACATTACTTGTTATAATTTCTACCAAAAATATTTTTGTACGATTTGTCGATCTTGTTTATAGCCTGCTATTATTTCCAATAATAGCATATTTGGTTTGATGGAACATTTGAAGAATGCTCTATGAAGACTGGTTACCATCACAGTAACACAAGAACGCATGTTAAACTTGTAAACAGGACATGTCATCTCTATTAGCATTGCATTCACGCAAAGTAGAGTATGTTTCTGTCTTAAAAGTGTTTACTAGTTGGAATGTCCCACGTTTCCCAACCCCCTCTCTTGTTCTCTCTCTGCTGTCTTTCTTCTCAGCATGCTGTCTCACTCGTGGGCCATACAGAGCAGAGCTGACTGTAAATTCCTCAGTTTAATATAAGTAATTAGAACTGCTCGGTTGCATAGTCCAAGTAACGGAAAATACCTTACTTTAAAACATGCCAGAGTGTTCCTGTGTCAGGTTTTGCTTTCATTTTTTGACATCATAACAGTTTGATGAAGATCAAAGATCGGCAGAAGATCTAAAGCATCTCTTATGTCCTGAGCCTCCTTTAGGAGAGACATCCCTCAGATGTCAAACAGACCCCGACAGCTACTCGGGGCGATACAACAAACAGCAAAGTTAGAAACAACGCTATCGCCTGCGCACGCGCTCGAACACACAAACAAACCCCGAGATGGTGAGCTGGTTTGCTTTACAGCACCATTCCTCTTTTCCGCCTGACCATTGTGTAAGCGTTTGAACGACCTCTGGAACATCGGCTGTTATCAGGCAGTGGCCGCTGTGCATTCCACCGAGATAAGAGCTCCAGCCGGCTTCTGTCAACATGGAGTGAGTGCGAGTGTGTCAGCGATCACTTCTCTTCGTTTGTATCTTGGCCTAGTTTGCCATCCTGTCTAACAAATGCGCCAGTCACTGTGTCTCACACTTTGTTTCTCTTTCTGTCACCAAGGACTGGTGGGAGATTATCATAAGGAGTGTTTCAGTGCAACTCGGGCACAGATCGGGAATTATGCATGAGGGTCAGCACACCAGTTGCCCTCTGAGCCAGTTTTAATCAATTATAGAACCGCACTGTGTGTGTGTGTTATGAATTGTCCGACAGAGCACCCCATGCTCTCGTGGGACTCAGATACTCTTGCTTCGCAGATTGGATACTGGCGTAGCCCCAATGGCTCTTTCATAACCTTTCTGTCTTGTGATCAATAATGTAATTCAGTGTGTTTGGTATGAGTCTGAATCCAATCTTACCTGCTCCGCCCCGGCTTAACAAGGTTCTTCTGTGGTGTCCTTGAGCCATGATGCGTGTGTGTGTGTGTGTGTGTGTGTGTATATATATATATATATATATATATATATATATATATATATATATATATATATATATATATATATATATATATATATATATTAATGTGTGTGTGTGGGACAGAGTGAGATTGGGAGAACGAGAGCAGGGCAGAGACTCATTAATACTTGAGTTGTAGGTGGTAATAGTCAAAGGCTTGTGATATGGCAAACCCTGTAAGGGACAATCACCCATAACACACACGCTTGGATATTCTTAATGCATTTTCCATTAGCTGGTTTTCTCCATGTTGTTGGATGTTAAAGCAGAGCTTGGGTGGTGTGCAGACCCAGAACAAGTCTCTACATTACAGGTGGTTGGAGGAAAGGGGGTGAAAACACAGATGGGTGCAATTTTTTTTTGACCCAATAACTTACTATATACGTTCATTTTTTTTCTTATTATTTTAAGAAATGTTGTTTAACCCATAGCATTCCTGTAAAATTTGCCTACAAAAGGCATACCCAAAGTAAATTGCATGCTGTTCTTGAACAATTTGGAGTATATGCATGGTTTTGGTCTCTTTTGAAAGGTATGTGTACCATGGGCCAAGTTGTTGGAAATGTATTTTTGTATTCATATAGATTTTATGAATTAATTTCTTATTTAACTTTCATACCATTTTCAGGAAAAGTTTGAGTTGAATGATTAAAAATGTCATGTTGTATAACTATCAAATAAAAAGCAATAACATAATTATTACATAGTTATTACATCTTGAAAACATGATAGTGTACACATTTTAATCACTATTTTAGGAAAAAATTGTTTTAAAAATAAAAAAATAAATGTAGTTCAGGGTAAAAAAGAACCTGTATTTATAATTCATGACTTTAAAATATTAAGCACTGAAGCAGTTTTGCTAATATAAATGTATATTTTTCCAAGAAATTTTGTTAAAACGTTTTTGCCAAACTACTTAAGTATTTTATTATTTTAATAAGGCTTCAACAGAAAAAAACAAAAAAACATGCTCATCATAGAAGAGGTTTTTCAAGTTATTGTATGTATGAATTCAATTTTTGTGTATTTTTGAATAATTTACTAGATCAAGTTTTTTGAGGGAAGATTACAGAAGACTTTTTTTGGAATAAATATGTACCATTGAATCGTTCGCAATATGATCAAGAACATGACAGTCCCCCTGTAGTCAATAATTTTATTCCTTAAAATTAATCTTTGATCACCAAAATTATATATTTAAGCATTTTTTCCTCGAAAATACATTTCTTCATGCCTTAAAATAGCTTCAATGTAATGCTATACCCGTGCCTCATTTAATATACACGGTTCTATAAATATGCAAATTAGCCCCGCCCCACCTCCACTCACTCACAACAGCTCAGAGATCCACTCGTTGACGATCACACATTGACGTGGTTGGTTACAAGGTAGTTTGTGACGTCAGAAACACCAGTGATTTCAAACTGTGTTTTTGAGACTGTCTTCACTGCAGTTTTAAGGTGAAAATACTCAGCAATGATGTTGACTTATGAATTTGCACATGGTTTGTCTTAAAGCATATTAAAAACACCACATAGACATATAAACAACATTTAAAAGTTTGATTTTCACCACAGGGTGAATCAGTCAGAGGGAACTTGAATGTTGCTCCAGGACTAACAAGGATGTTCATCTAGGAACATGTTCTACTTACCACTACTGTATTTGGTTTTACTTTAAGCTGGTATACAGTGCATTGTGGGTGGAGAAAGACGATGCTGCCTTATCATCTCTGCTTCTCATGTTCTCACACTGTGACATAAGTAATATGCAGTTAGTCTCAACTTTATTAGCTCAGAGTGTCTTTCTCTCCATCTCTAGAATTGCTGAGATAAGAGCACCTGCAGGTATGAGGTGTGTGTGTGTATGTGTGTGTGAAGGACGAGAGTGCTGAAGTGATTAGAGGCTGATGTACCCTGTCTGTTCCATTATACACACTGACCTCAAAAACACACACACACACACACACACACACACACACACACACACACACACACACACACACACACACACACACACACACACACACACACACACACAAATCAATTCTCCTCACGCCAACTGGAGCCTTAACCGGATTTGTGATGATGGTGTCTGTCTCATCACACCACGGAGCAGCATTTTTTCCACTCGAGTTCTTTCCTCATGCCTTTCAAAACCTTCATCATCGTCGCCATCATCATCCTCCTCGACCCATAACAACATTTTGGTCGGAGCTCTCTGCACTAGTCTGCAGTAGCCCATGCTGTTTTAATAAGAAAGTTCTTGTTACCATTGATTTTTTTTTTCTTTTTTTTTTTTTTTTCCTCTCTCTATTTTTAAAGAAACGCACTAGACAGTTTTTTTATTTAAATATCTCCTGCACTCAAGAAATTTCAATAAATTTTTGTGAACCTGGAACCAGTGGACAGTGAGATTAGACTCGCCTGTCAGAGCTGTCAGCTTTCAAACTTCTCCATTAGACCAGCAGCTATGGAACAACCACGCTTCCATCTCCATGACAACTGTCTGTTCTCGAAACTCTCAGCATGGTTATGGTTCTGGCTCCGCCTCCCCTGGTTTGACAGGCTTGACCCTTGACCTCTCTGTCTCTCTTTGTTGCTTTGATAGTCACAGTTGTGGTGCCTTCCTCCTGTAATTGCAGGGCTTGTCTTTTTCTTTCCAAACGGAGCAGAAGGTTGTCTTATAGACATCTGAGGAATGCGATCAGCTCGGATCACTCCCACATGCTATTGTGTATTCTGTGCGTACCAGTTCAGTTATGAAGAGGCACACAGACAGAGGTGTGTTTAGGGGCCTCGAACCTCTGCTGAATGGCGTGTTCACTGGCTGCATTCCGTAGTCCTACTTGTCATTTCCTGTAATTATGCTTCTTTACAGAGTGGCTGCGTTTCACAGCTTTTAACTCTCCTCTCCAGTGTCATTGAAGCTTCATATACTCAAACACGCACCTTCACAGACTCCATCTCTCTCATTAAAGCCAGCCAATTTCCTTTTATACATTCACAAGCATGCACTTTAGTCTTTTAGGTTCAGTTATGAACTTGTTTTCCATTGTCTGACACTCTTCGCTGTAAAAGTGTTTGTGAATTCATGAACAGAAAAAATTTATAAATTAGGGCTGGGCGATACAGCTAAAAAAAAAAAAAAAAAATGATCACGATATAATGTTTCATATCGATAATTATTGAACAAATTTTAGTAGAAAAAATTTGAATTTAACCAATGCATTTTTATTTAAGGCAAAAAACATTTAAAAAAAACACAAAAAAAAGTAAAATAAAATGTAAACAAATCTTTATTTTATATGAAGATTAAATAAATGTTAAAGAAACTTAGAGCTGCACAATTCTGGATAAATTGAGAAACTTTTGTTTGTTTCAAACCGAGATCACAATTCTAAATGTCAACTGAAAGAAATAACATGTAATTTACTAGAAGTTCTTACGAAATATTAATTGCTGCAGTATATTTAAACATTTTAAATATATTAGAATGAATTATTTTAAAAAAAAATTGTTTGGATGTATGATTCAATGACATGCCCATAAATACTCTTGTTTCATTACTGGATGAATCAGTGCATTTGAAAGAATCCATTGAATGAAGATTCAACATCAAATAAATTTTTTTAACAGTCAGTTGTCGCCACCTGGTGGTGAAACAATGCAATCGATAAATGCGTCGTTTTCAGTGTGTTCAAGTTTCTTTCTAAAGCTGATTCGCTCTATTTTGATTGATAACAGACATTAGTGTTTTATTTAAGCTATAAACGTGTATCTCAGTACTTCTGTGATAATCAGAATATTTGTAGCACA
>CM074454.1:9932739-10052739 GCA_037101425.1 Elopichthys bambusa | reverse complement strand
CCATAACTCCTTGGGGCACTGAATAGGAGGAGTTTTTTGCTAATGCTGTTTCACCCTATTTTAATCAGACGTGACACAATGCTACAACAAACGATAAAATCTATTTTATATAAATTTTGCATTGCTGTCTGATCTACATATTGTTGATTGTTTTGGTTTATATATCTGTAGTGTTGCAAATTTACATTTGTACCTTACTGTTCAAAAGTTTGAGGTTGGTAAGATTTTTGATAGTCTGGGGTATGATTGTATGCTATGATAGTATGCTTACCATGGCTGTATTTATTTGACCCAAAATACAGTAAAAACAGCAAAATTGTGAAATATTGTTACAAAAATTAAAATAACTGTTTTCTATTTTTTAGGGCTGCCCCCGACTAAAGATTTACCAGTCGACTAGTAGTCGTTCATTTAAGCCATTAGTCAACTTTCATGTGGATTACAAAATCAGAGAGTGTATATATATATATATATATATATATATATTTTTTTTTTTCAGTTTGAATTTGGTTCCTTAAAAAATATGTGTTTCAAGCTTTCTCTCTCTCTCTCTCTCTCTCTCTCTCTCTCTCTCTCTCTCTATATATATATATATTTCTCATGTCTGTGAGGCAAGTAGCCTAGCCTATACACTGAGTTTCAGTTCATTTATGTGACACACTGTTGTTCAGGGAGAAGAAGACGACAGAAAGTGCATCCTGTTTGTTTTCTTTATTTTACAAAAGCACAATGTTTTGTTGTTATTGTGAGTGTACACAAATAAAAGTAGACCCTTTACAGTTTGGAATGATGTATTATTCTGTTTTTTAAGTTGAAAAAATGCAAGTGATAGCGCCAGTGTCGTGCAGTTAAGTGCGCTATACTTTAGCTGCCTTCCACACACCGCATGAACACTTGGATATATAATATCGCACATTTATAGGTTAACATTAAAGCAAGCAGCCATGTAAAGTTGCTACTACTTACATGTTTGAGGTTGATGGATGATTTTTTGGATTTCTTGCCCGACATACTGTAATACCGCCGTTATCGATCTATCCCACACAGACTGCGTGACTTTGCCACTTCCTGTGGATTTTTTTTTTTTCTTTCCTGTGACTAACCGACTAATAAAATCTTCGTCGACCTAAGCCTAAAAACATGAATGGCTGTTTCATAGTACGTGAAGTGGAACACAACCACGTATCTCTTTTCAGAATTAGAGCTGCTGCTTTTTTTGTGATCTAGTCATTCTCAGACAGATCATAGGCTGACAAGCTAAACTAATGGGCCTTTTTCATAAGGCCACATATTGAGGTATGTAACCGAACACATGCACATTTTTGTCTACGCTCACCTGATTGCTGTTGAAGGTCAGGTAAATGATAAATGGAGTGTTGACAAGTTGGCAAAGCAACCAAAGCTGTGGGAGATCACATGGCCACAGCTAGCTGGAGCAAATCAGACTTCTTCATCCGTGTCTAATGCTGAGCACCTGTTTAATCAACAGAAGCGTCAGCTCTCAGGAGACCTTACTTCAGGGGGAAAAAAATGACATATTATATATATTATAATATATTATTATATGATGATTTTAATATATATTATAATCATCACCTTTTTTTTTCTGCAGCACCAGGATGGCAGACCCATTGTGACAATGTGGAGGAAACTGTTGAGTTAAATTCATGGTTGATTTATCCCTGCATGTACGTGCATGTCTGAGTATATTATGTTGGTGAATTAAGCTCATTGTGCCTTGATGCGCTTTTGTTTATTAACAATAGCCGCTAAGTATATGAACCTCCTAAGCTACCGGATTCACTAGCCAAACAATGATTGTGGATGATCAGAAGGCGAAAAGAGGTCAGAATAGAGCGGAAACCGAAGTGAACACTGGAAGTATAGACTGTCCTGGCTTACAATTAAAACCACAAGTTTTGATATCATCTAGAAGAAATCTCTTGAATTCCTCTGTCTGGCCATGTAAATGACTGGGAAATACCCAGTGCTCCCAAATATTCCACATGCAAAAGAATGTAGACTTATATGTGTCTTAATGAGTGTGATTTTATGGTTAATTTACCCTGTTAGTAATGAACATGTCTTGTTGCTGGCATGAACCCAATTACACATAGCATCCGCCTGGGGTCCAATCACAAGTGGGCTGCTAAATACAGGTGTAAACAGGGTCCGAAATGTTCTGTGTTCCAATCACTTTCCTGCCAATGTGGAGCATTCCAAAGCACTCCAAATCAGTCAATTATGTGGCTGCATTTCAGCCATGATGCTTCCATAGAAAGAAGGAAGTCAGCTCACTATGTTTAGGAACAAAGCTTGAGTCTCCGCTTTGAACCAATCCACTACTTTCCATGACTCTGCCTTCAGAATGACCCGTAACCTGCTGGATCAACACCAACTTTTAATTGGCTAGAGGACAGGAGTCCTGGAGTTTGAGTGACAGGGCTTTGAAGTGAGTTTTCCTGTTTAAGCGGATTCCTTAATGTGCAGAAAAGACAACACCTGGACCGTTCTTTGGTGCCATCTAAGGTCCAGACAGCAGGCATAATGGAAGAAAGAGAGGGACGGAGAGGGCAAAGTTAAGTCAGAGAAAGGTCAACAGAGAAATGGATTGTGGGAAGTGAGAATTAGGAGAAAGAGAAATGAAGGGATTGTGGGCCAAAAAGAGGAAGGAAATTAAATAGAGCGAGGGAGATGGAAGTGAGCAGCAAAAAAAAAAACAACCTGTAGCGTTTTTTTTTTTTTTTTTTTTTTTTTTTGGAAATCCCCAGAGAATCCCAGTCAAGCCTTGTTTTTGTGAGAGAGGGCTTCAGCCTCTGGGGAATTTGATTGACAGTTCCAGAAGAGTGTCCACATATCTTTATCATGCCTGCAGACCGAATACCAGAATATACCTCCTTTTATGACATTACAGTGCAACACATGATCTGTTTGGATATTAATACATTCTGTAACTTTTCCTGGCCGAAGAGTTCTCAAAGCTTCTGACAGTCGAGCACAAACTTTTAGGGACTGCGTGTTCAACAAAGTTTGTGAAGTGTGTGAAATCTGTTACTTTTTTATTTTGTTTTGGACCAAAAAAAAAAGTTTATAGAAGAAGAAAAATAATTATTGATTAATTTTCCTTTAATCCCCCCCCCCTTTATGATGTCATAAAGGGCCCTACTTGAAAAAAAATTTGCCCAAAAGGTGCCCAAAACTTATATGAACCCTGAAGGACTGTATTTGTCCCAGAAATACTCCATCATACGTCCAACTCATTTTTTGAAACTTTGACCATGTTTAGCATGAGAATCCAACTCTTTAACAGTGTTTAATAAGTCAGAATGCATGAAACGGCATTAGACAACTTTAACTTTTCAGATTATTCGCAAGTTTAAGTGATTAGCCTCAGCTAACCGTCATCCAAGTTGACAGTTAAGATCAAGGCATTATGGTTGATCTTTATTTGCTGGCTTTATTGTCCTGTAACCCAAGACGCACTGATTCAGTGCCCTGACAAAAAGCCCTGCAAACCGCACCCAATAAAAGGTGGTTAAGGGTAAATCTTCTTTATACACAGCAAGTGTATTAAGTGTCCCAATGATCTCGCATTTGAGCTCATTAAGTTTCTTTGGGCCAATTGGAAATCAATTTAGCCAGCCGTAGTGGACAAACTTTTCTTTTAAGTCCAATTTATGTCCTCCTCTATCAGTTTCACAGACATCTCTCTCACTAGCCGGCTCTGGTTTATAATGGAGTGAAATGAGTGTGCTCAGGTGCAGAAACAGAACGAACAAAGAGTTTCTTCCTGGAGCTGAAACGGACACATACTTTCGCTCACTCTCTCGCTCTCATTAGCTCTCTATGGCACTTTTGTCTTTTAATCAATGCAGAGAACATAACTACAATTAGCAGCTTTCCCATATCGATCCCAGCTGAATTAACAAGAGAGAGGGAGGAATCGCACAATGAAGTGTTCCTCACGGGTGTTCTCCATCATGTGCGTGTGTTGCTTGTGAATTTATTCGTGTTTGTGTGTATGTTGTTTGTCAAGTGAACGTCATACTGTAGTGCCAGCTTATGAGTGTGTGTTGTCATCGGTGCGGCATACACTTCATCAGGGAGTCGTAGCTAAACAGTGATGAATGTGTGTATGCCTCTGCTTTGGTTTGATTGAATGCCCTGCTCTGAAACAGGGGCACACACATTCACATACTTTATGACAGGCAAGATGGAAAACTGCAGTTTGAGATGTGATGAGGAAATTCAGGCACAAACACGCCCCCGTACACCACAGACCATAGCGACACTATTGACTTGACTACATTTTTCAGTAGTGTGACAGTAGCTCTGATGATTTCAAAGTGGTGTAACTTTTCCAGTAACAAGCTACTTTTTCTAACATGTTGATAAGTTGAGCAGCCTCGCAAACGAGCGAGATGAGGCAATAATCGAACGCGCTCTACAGGAGAGTCTTTTTTTAGCATTTCAATCAAATGAATCATCACTCACTTTCTGTCGTCTATTTTGTAGCAAAATAAATATTGATTTAAGTACTGCTATTTAGATAACTACTTAACTGCACTCACTATAATCTGACAATGATATAATTCAGAAGGTACTGTCCCCTTTTTATAGATTTATTTTAGTTAGCCAATTTTGTTTGTAGCTAGTGGCTAGCTAATTGTTTTAAAAGTTATTAAGTTATTTGAACTACTTTAAAATCATTAGCTCTATTGTTTTCAAAGAGGTGTAGCTTTTCCAGTAACGAGCTACTTTTCTAACATGTAGTGTGACAATGTTAATGTTACATTGCGCAAGCAGTGTCACAACCGAGCGAGATGAGGCAATAATCAAACACACGCTACTAGTATCTTTTTATCATCTCATTCAATTAATTTGAATCATCACTCATTTTCGTCTTCATTTTTGTAGCAAAATAGCTGAACACTGCTATTTAGCTAACTACTTGAACACAGTGAAAAGTGACTTTAGTTTGATGCTAGTTTATGCTAATCGATGTCCTTGACATCCTGATAGCTCTGAATCAAATAACCTGACAGATAAATACTGCCCACTTATATTGCTTCAGGTTTGTTATTAGCTAGTAGCTAACTACTTTTCTAAAAGTAAAAGTTAGCTTGATTGTATTTGAACTACTTAGCTACTTAAAGTAGTTAGCTAAGTAGTTAGCTTTTTGTTTTAGCTTAGCTTAAGCTACTTTTTTTCAAACATGTAGTGCGATATATATATATATATATATATATATATATATATATATATATATATATATATATATATATATATATATATATATATATATATATACATATATATAATATTGTTCTTGCAGCCTGGCTCAGTTTAGTATTTTCTATCTATTTTTATAACAAAATAAATATTTAGTTAAATATTACTATTTAACTAACCATTTAAGTGCTATCACTATACTAGCAGTGAAAAGGTGGCTTTAGTTTGATGCTAGTTTATGCTAACTGATGTCCTTGACATCATTTTTATTTTGTTTAAATATAGAATCTAACAATGGTATATTTCAAAAGCTAGTTAGCTATTTGTTTTTATTAGCTTATAGCTAACTTTTTAAAAGGTAGTTTGAAATTCATTTGAATATATCAAGCTACAGTTACAAAGCAGCTTCCTTAGCACTGTACACAGCTAAATATTCTCAGATGCAGATAGTGTAACACACAAGATGTGTGTCTGTATATACAACACACGCTTCACACAAACACTCAATTTGCTATCTGTACACGTATAACTGGCTCA
Organism: Elopichthys bambusa; assembly: GCA_037101425.1. Classification (NCBI taxonomy): domain Eukaryota; kingdom Metazoa; phylum Chordata; class Actinopteri; order Cypriniformes; family Xenocyprididae; genus Elopichthys; species Elopichthys bambusa. The sequence continues at coordinate 10,046,970 of CM074454.1, read as the reverse complement.
TGCATTACCCTCTTGTGTCATTGTGTTTTGTTCCTCCTGAAACTCAAGTTCATAAAACAGAATTTTTAATAAGTTGTTTGCACTTAGTGTTAGACACGACTGCACTGCTGTTTTTAATTAATAACCCCAGCCTTTCCAATGAAGTGGAACACAAACGACACTAACACATGCAGAGAGAGAGATAGATGTACTCAGAAATAGAAGCAAATACACTTCCTGTGTGTATTTGGTTTTGTTTGAGGTTTTATCTGTTTGAGAAGTCCACACTTTTATCAGTCAGTTCAGTCAGAGCGGCAGATAAATACAAAGAGAGACAGGAATAGAGATAACCAGCGCTTCGGCGGAGTGTGTGAATGGGCTGTGCTCAAATGTGATTTTTGTCATTTTTGTATTTGGTGAAGATGTTTTCTGTGAGTTGCAGCATTTATGAACTTGTTGACTAATCTCATCTCAATTAGTGAATTCGAGATTCTCTATATTACAATTCTGGATGAAAATATATATATTTTATAGTTTATATTGATTTAATATTGTGTGCAATAATCTATTATTGTGTGCAATAATCTATCTATAATCTAGTATTTGAAAGTTTTAAGTAAAAATACCTAACTGCAGTGCTCGCATGCATTATGCAAGTTCGTATCCAGCCTGCAACGTATTCCAATTTCATTACCACTCAGTCTCCAGTAATTTTCACCCTCTGTGATGTCCATCCAAAAAAAAGAGGCAAAATTCCCTCCCAGGAAGTTATTACATTTTAAACTGTGATGCCTGTGTGGAGAGCTGTTCAAGTGTGTGCGTGCGCGTGTGCGTGTGTGTGTGCGCGTGTGTGTGCGTGTGCGCGCGCTTGAATACTTGAAAGCGAAAAGGAGTGTGTGTCGGAATCTCTCTCAGGCCTTTTTGCCCCCGGTCCTCAGGCAGTGGGGCGAATCTCTCACTCTCACATTCTCTCTGTACTTCTCAAACGAGACTGGGCTCTCTGAGTGGTTAATTGGGCAGGTTTTGCTCAAGGCTGCCTTATAGGTGGCTTTCTGAGATCTGCCTGGCACACACATTTGTTTTTGGTCATGGTGGGGACTTTCCATTGATTTCTGTTGATTTTTCTACTGAGCTAATTGTAATTTCTAGCCACTAAACCTTATATTTTTGCATTTTCATGAAGTCTTTATTTAGTATGTTTATGAAGCTGTTTTCCTCATGGGGACCATTGGTGATATTGATACTTTCATATTTTACTCTCCTTTTGGGGACATTTATGACCTCTCTGTGGGCTAACTTGACCCACACACCTACACAACAGACATACACATATTGAAAGATGAATTGGTGTTTAAGACGCTCTATTATAGCTGCAGTTTACTAGTGTTTTGGTTTCATCATTTCAGTAACTGCAGTAATAACCACCTCCTTCATTACAGGATGCAATCAATGTTTAATTAGAGAAAAACACTATTGAAGTGTGTGCTTGTTTTCTGGGGCATGTATGAATGTGGTCATTTAAGTCCCATGGTTTGAGAAGATGCTGTCTTAATGTTTTGTTGTTCTCTTTTTTGCTATTATTCACTCTTTATAGTCGTTTGTTTACCTCAGTCCTTATGCAGAATTTACAGACATAAGGTCTGACAGAGGATGCAATTCCAGAGACTTCCAGCCATGGAGTCTATCCTGTTCTCTGTAATCAGGCCCTCCTACTCAAACCTCGGCACAATCAGATCAAACCATCAGTCTTGAGTTCTGCTTTTTCCAAACCAGGAGTAATTTCTGAAGGAGAACATTTGCTTGTCATTTGATATGGATTGTTTTCAAACCCAAAAGCTTAACCCCACAAGCTGCCTTGTATGTGACCATGTGTGCATGTCCACTTCCTTCATCTTTTCTCAATATTTGGAACTGAAAATCAGATATTATTGTGTGTGTGTGTGTACACAGCCACATATATACACATATACACATATATACATACATACATAAATTGTTTTTTGTTTGAGTATTTAACTTTACAAAACAACACAAGAAATACTTGAATACTACATTTTATTATCTTAATGTTAGTATATATGTCCAATACCATGTTATGTTTTGCTGTTTTATGAAAATTAGTATTGAGATTTGTGAAATGTTACTATTTTGTTATTGTGACAGCTTTTTTTCTCTTCAAATTAAATGTGGTATCTACTTTGAAATCTAAAACACACCCCCTTTTTTCAACTTTGCTTGCTCTCCGAGGTCTTCTTTTTCACCATTATAGCAGAAACGTCAAAGCTGGTCTGAAATCAGTGTTAAAGGGCAGCATCTTGCTACAGCAGGCTGTCAGGCTTGTTGTTTTGGCCTGAGGGTAACATGATCAGCGGTTTGCTCAGTCGGCATTGACTGCTCCAAAATTTTGAAGCTGACAGCTCGTTTCACCAACGTTTACACATGTGTGGCTAGTTAAGCGTGGGACTTGAGCATTTTTATAAGAAGAAAAGCTGCGAGTGTTGCCATAGCACCTCTTCCTGATGCAAGCTCTGGGTTGCTGCCCTTTTAATGCTTTTCCAGGTCTAATTCTTGATATTAATTCTCAGAGCAATAATGCCATCATTCCTCTCACTATAGGGTTAATACATGTGCCTGGTTTATTGTGCATGATTCATTGGTGCACATTATTCCAAAGAACATAAAATTGTCTTCATATGTAGTCAATCAATCAATCCAAAATAATCTTTCTTTCTTTCTTTGACTTTGATTTAACTGCAAAATGTCATATTATGGTAGTAAAATGGGTTATGAATGCAGTTTTATGTTGACTTCAAAGGGATAGTTCACCCAAAAAAGAAAATTGACATAATTTATTCACCCTCATGTTGTTCCAAACCCGTATGACTGCTGTGGAACACAAAAGGAGGAATTCTGATCACTCTTTTTGTTTGTTTTTCTGCATAAAAATACAGTGGATGGGAATTGCATTTTTTTTTGCTCCACTTTAAACACTCCATAAAAATTTAATTCAATTGGCCCATACAACTTCCTTCCGACGTTCTTGATTATCAGTGAATAATAATGTACCTTTATTTTTTTACCTTTACTACCTTTTAAAACTTAATACTTTTAATTAGCAAAGATCCCTATTTCAGATAAATGCTGTATTTTTGTGAAATAATCCTTAAAACAAAATATCATGGTTACCACAAAAATAAAGACTAGAGCAATGGATGTTTCAACACCATTAGTTTCACATTCCAGTGTTGCAGGCTCTCTATGTAGATCCGTTAGAGTTCATATTGCGTGACATCTCAGAAGTTCTTGTTTGTAAGATTTGATTTGAAGGGGTGATCTTTACATTTCAGAAGCAACAGGTAAACAGACTAGATCTGTTACGTCTGCTGCCTGCCTCCTGTTTACTGGAGATTTAATAAAGTGTAATGGAGTGTAAGATGGAAGACATTTGCTTTCCAAAATGTTTCAGTTTTTGTCTGTGCCAAGCAAATGAGCTGTTAATGGTGGAAGCTTTGATTTCCACAACTGAATCCTGCAGTTCTGCTGTTTTAAAGTGTGTGTGTGTGTGTGTGTGTGTGTGTGTGTGAGAGAGAGAGAGAGAGATCTGTGTGAGGTGTATTGTTACAGTCTAATCCGAGGCATGGAAGTTTGATTAGACTCCTGAGCACAGATGGGCTCTTCAGTGTGATTACAATGCTTTTCATTAGATTTCATCACATCTCTTCTTTTTCTCCTTTTTCACATAACACCCCCCCCCCCCCCCCACCTCCTTATCTTTCTTCCACCCCTCTCTTGATTAATCATGGGAGAATGACGGGAGGTAGATGTGACTGAAGTGAAGAGGTAATTGCGTCGCAGGTGTGTTGATATGGGGACTGTTATAGATTCTTTGACGTTGTCTTAACCGGTAGATGTCAAACTCAGCACTCACAAATATCTCTGCCAGCCATATGATCTAGAGTATTTAGTGATCATGTTGCTGTTTTGTTTATGTATTTCATTTTGTTTCGTTTGATTTCAATTTGTTTAAGTTTGATTTCAATTTGTTTAAGTTTGTTTCGTTTGGTTTTCCAGTTTGTTCAATATCCCCACAATAAAGTTGCACATATCTTAAAGGAATATTTCACCCAGAAATGAAAATATCATAATTTACTCATCCTCATGTTTTTTTTTTTTTTTTTTTTTAAACCTGGTTGACTTTCCTTCTTCAACACAATAGAAGGCATTTAAATGAATGTTGATTGATTGAACTGATTAACTGTTTTTGTCTATACAATGATATTCAGTGGGGTCCAAAACAATCCCATTGACTTTCATTGTATGGACAAAAGCAGCCTTTGGACAAGGCTGTGGTAAATTCCTGCTCACATGCAATTGCATTATGAGTTGTTAACATGTAACGCTCATATTAGGGTGGTATTAGAGTGATCTTAGAGCAAGACAGACATATTTCTCCTCGCTCCAGGCAAAATCATGCAACTTTGCTCTGCTTTAACTCTGTATCACTCTTTTACTCTGATCTAATCAACAAATGGATGTGTGCACAGACAAATACACCTTCGAAAACAGTTGTTCACACATGAAGGACAATGTGGGTAGTTCATTCAAACATTGAAAAAAAAAAAAGGATAAAAAGGGCTTTCTTTTGCCATCTGTATTGTCTCTGTAACAAACACTGACAGCTTATTTCCTATTGTATTTTATGTCATTACAAATGCTGCATCCAAGAACTGCAGAACTATTTATGCTTTAATGCCATCACCAAATAGAATTCAGATGTCTGTTTGTAAAGAAGCATTAGAGCATGTGCAAAAGCCTCAACTGACAGGAAATCCATAACTGCACCATTCACATTTCTCCATGCACGAAACAATGAGAAAAAAGATCTTAATCTAATAGGAATCCGGCTTCAGGTTTCTTTATCGCATTTGTAACTGCAAGAAAATTATTCATCACAAATATCATTTCCATTGAGGCTCATGAGGGGTCCTTCATGGTGGCTGCATGTCAGTATCGAGTATTGTGTTTCTTGGCGGGTGTTGTGGCACTTTTTCTCAGTCTCGCTCTCTAAGCTGTATCATAGACCCATGGTTATGTTCCCGCTCGGAGAGCCAATCTTTCTGGTCCATAAATGTCACTGATTAAAACTGCTGTTGGAATTGTTGCATGGATCACTTGGTGCATGATGACTCTAATCAACTTGTTCAGTTCATTAGGAGATGGAAACATAATAGTTACAAATCTGGGCCATCGGTAGGTGTTTCAGTGGTTCAGAGACACCGATTGAGACCCCAATTCTGCTCTATCACAGTTATAATTTGTTTAAAATGTGTGTTAATACAGTTGGGAACTGAGAACCAGTTCTTATTCAGAAACGGTTTTATAAATTCTGGAAGCACATGATTTTTTTCATGACTTTTGTTTTCAGTAACATGCATTCTTATGCGTACAGAACACAGTACAAAAATACTGTTTTCTTCACCACTATTAGGCCGCTATTATGCCACAACAAATATTCTGAATTTTATTTTTTTATATATTTCACTTTGAATTGAATGTGAAAATATCAGAAAGTTAAATAAATCGACAATAATGAATTCTACTGAATGCAACAACATGCATACAGTGCAACCAATGTAGTCTGATTCAAAAACAAATGATTCCTTGGAGTAGTTATTTTTAGTGAATCACTCATGAATCATTCTGAGTTACTCAAATAAACTGACTCAATCATCAAAATGTAAGTTACTTTCAGTCTTGAATGCCAATTGTTTCCTCCTCAGAAGTGTTTCAAAAATCCTTGGAATTGTTAATAAATCCTTATGATTCCCATCCTTGGTGTTAAATGACCGATATTAGTTTCACTGGCTGATCTGACCTAAAAATAGCTGTAAAGCCGTGAGTTTTGTATTGTGTTCAGGTCCTCTGAGGAAGCCCACGGTGTCTCAGTTCACGCCCCTTCCTAGTCTTTACTGTTCTTGAGTTAAAATGTCTTGCTGTAAACAAGGTCAGGAAAACTGCATTTGGTTGCACAGGATGAATGAGTTGTCATGTCAGTGTTATGCTTGTGAATGTGGTCCAGAAGTATAAGACACAAATTACATATGTCTTGTTGTTAGGCGCAGAAAGATATTGAGCTGTAAGTGAGGTCAGATGACTTGTAGATGACCTTTACATATTGTGGTAAATCCAATCAGCAGAATGGAGATACAAATTATGAAAATTATCTAATTATTGACTTTAGCTCTGCCCTCTTGTCTTTTTCATACTAATAAAAATGCTAACCCCCTGGCAGATCCCGTCCCGAAAGTGTCCTTTGCATATTGGATGATGCTGATCTCAGCTGTCCTACAAATGCACTTTTTTTCTAGCATATTTATACAGTACTGAATATATTAATGAAGTACATAACTGGTCTTCTAATTGACATCCTCATTTACAGGTCATTTGTGTCATTATTTTAGTACTTTCTCCCTCTGAGTTCAGTGAAAAAAGAAAATCCAGGATGGCGACAGACTAGGGAAATTGTTTTAGAAACGCTGTTTTCCACTTCTAAATAAAAAAATTATTATTTTACTCCGCACTATGTTTGGTATTTTTATGCTTAGTCAGTAAGTTAGTCAGAATCTGCAGCTGAAAACGCAAAAGGTTTTGTTCAATGCTGCACATTCCTGAATCTTTTCATTATAACCAACAAAGTGTAAACACAATGTAAATAAGAGATTTATTGTACAAGACTTTTTATTATAATAGGAGTTTTCGCGCGAGTACAGAATTCAGTGAGCTTGCGCTAGTGATTATAAGGGAGGGCTCTTCTCTTGCTTTCTGTTTATTACCCATTCACAGTCTGAATACTGAAAAATAGTTTAGTTTTTCATGCTGTTAAGCACACTGCGATAAATCCGTGTTTTAATGTGTGATGGAATCGGAAACTGCAAAACAGGCCAACATTTTTCAAAGTACTTAGTTCAACATTTTTTGCCATGGTACTGAAATTGGTACCAAGAACCGCAATATTTTACTGGCTGTAGGCAGCAATGCAGCTCAGTAGAATTTGGAACGGAGCTCAAACGTGTTTTGGATATTTAGGTGTCAGTGTCTGTGGTTAATGCTTTGAGCATGATTGATTATGGCCTTGCAGTTCTTCCACAGACTCCACTTTTCTCTTTCAGATGCTAATCAGTTTTACAGTTTTTCTGACAGATCGGGGCAGGATGTTGACTTGGTAAACCGGTTCTAGATCAGCGCATCATAGGGCATCTTGCAGCCCGGACATGCCGCTTTTCACGCTCTGAGACGGCGGAAAATTGCTTCCAGTGATTCCACACCCTCCTCCCGCTCATCTGTTGTTTTCTGTGACATTATCCAGGGTGATGCTGTGTAATTACAAAGTTTGCAGCTAACATAACATCTGTCATATTTAAGTAAATTTACATTTCTCCTTTTGACACATAACATGTCTATTAATACTTTTTTCAGCTATTGTAATTTCAGATTATTTTATTTTTTATTTTTTTCTAATAGGGATGATAGAGTAGCCACAGGCATGACGCAAGACTTTTAGATTAATGGGGGCAATTCAGTCACAGGGTGTTCAGGTCTCCAGGGTTCAGGAGGAGCTCTTTTTACAAGCCAGCTTAGTTAGTCCTGCAGCTGCGGTACTCTATTGAGATGTGACCGACACACATAGACATTAGAGGAAGAGCTAGAGACAATATTAAAACCAGACGCACAATAGTTACACCTCCACATCCACATGCAGCTGTCTTTTGAGAACATATCATTTGGGACTGTTTAATCTAACGCACACCTACGTACAATCTTACACACCTACAGATCTACACACCTACTGCATACGAGCATGCACACACACATACACAATAGCTAATGCTCACTTTCAGAAACAAATTGCTCTCCACCCATGTACACCTGGCTGTCAGGTGGAATGTCAGCAGCATTCACAGAAAGACATTTGTATTCATTTAGGCAATGAGAAAAGCTCTATTATGAGTGAGGTGAATGAGGGAGGCAGCGTTTGACAGCTCGGGGTAATGACTACCCTCAGCCCTCTTTTCTAGCGACAGCACCATAGACAGGTTCATTACATTACCCCATGTCTCAAATCATCGTCTGATCTGCCACATTGTAATAAAGATGAATATCTCCCTATTTCAATTTAGTCTCATAATAAATTGTACATAGATAAAGCTGTAGGCTGTGATGGCAGCTGTTTTGGCTTTTCTTTAGCATGACATTGTGGACTCTTTTAGATCCAACAAAGGCAATGAGCTATCAAGAGCGTCAGTGCTGAGGTATGACTGTTTAAGTAGTTATGTATTTGCAATGAAGGCAATGAAATGAGTAGTAATATGAATAGATAGACTTGTTTGAACAGCTACGTATTGAAATGGTGCATGTAGGAACCGGATGCTTTGGTTTCGGAACTGAAGACCGGTTGTTATTTTTGGTGATTAAATTCTTGGCATTTGAGGTAGAAGTGTGTGTGTGTGTGTGTGTGTGTGTGTGTGTGTGTGTGTGTGTGTGTGTGTGTGTGTGTGTGTGTGTGTGTGTGTGTGTGTGTGTGTGTGTGTGTGTGTGTGTGTGTGTGGCCAGACGTATGTACGAGTTCACTCCCTGTTGCAGCCTTCAAACACTTTCATAGTCAAGAAAGAGCTACATTTGATGTTTGTAAATGTAATACTCAGTCAGATCTCCACGCACCAGGGAAAGTGGTCTTTTTTTGTGGAAAAAGACTGTTAAAACTGACCTTTAAACTCCCTGAGGTCCTTGTCTTTCTGCTGTAGATGAGCCAGACATGGCCTGTCAAATCTCTGCCCTTTTTTAAAGTTCTTGAATTTTATAGGAATGTTCTGGACTCAGCAGATTGAGCAGAAGCTAAGCTTTGCTGCCATAGAAAATCATTTCAGCTTCTCTATTAGTTCGTAAAAAATGAGTAAAAATTGTTCTTGCAATAAAGCAACGGGGAAAGACAATGCGTCGGAATGAACATTAAAACACACCTATCCGTTATACTTGTTGAGGTGAGACTAGTGTGATTAGAATCACTGACTATTCTTGTTTTACACCCACTGTATGTGTATTACTGTAAACGTGATTTTAACAAGGATCTCAAGGCATGTTTGGAATGCACATTAAATCACACAAGACTTAAAAATTATGCTTATCACGATGCTAGTACGAGTTGTAACCTGCTTCAAAACCTTTCGTAATGTCTTGCCCCATAGACTTCCATGGTATGTGTTTTACTGCAAACAATTTAACAGGGATTTTCAAGACATGTTTGGAATGACCATTAAAACACGTTGTTCGACTGTTGTTGACTATTGGTTACGCTTACGTGACATTGCTGTACAACACGGTCACAAATGCTTATTATTTGCATGCCTTTTTAAGCACTGCGGTTTAAAAACAAGTGATTTTAAACTGTTGAAGCGCAGTAAGCAGCAGAAGGCAACTCATTTCTCTATATGCGGTTGCTGTCAGAGAGATTGTATGAGCGCTGTCTGAGAGACGTGCGCACATATAGCGTATGAGTACTGAACGGAGTTCTTTTTGCTGCCTAATTGGGCTTGAACGGTTAAATACTCAGACTTATGTGTCAGTGACCATCTTTGCAAGGGTAAACAGCCAATTATGTCTTAAGTGAACGTAAACAGTTGAGAAAGAAAATGCACAGACATATTGGATCCGTGCTGTTGGTCTTAAAGTGACAGCATCCAATTATACCTGCTGTCGTATGTCATTAATGTTAATCAAATAACAAAAAAGAGAAAACCTCCTACTGCTCTTGACTGAATCACTTTTGTAACTTTAATAGAATAAATGCATATTTAATTTGCACCGTAAGGAGTGTGCAGTGTTATATGCAGTGTTTTTTAATACATTTACTTTATACAATTTTTGTAGTACTTCTAATGGTTGAAGTTTTTCAGATACCTTTTGCTTCATTGTAGTTTGGTTACATATATGCTTATAATTAGTTGCTATGTTCTCTTTTATCACTGTTTACTTGTAAGCTTGAGTTTTTTTTTTCTACTTAGGCTAATATTAGTTTTTTTTTGTGAATTTGAAAATGGTGATAAAGATTATGTAATTTCAATGGTATCAAATTTTGATATCATAACCTTGTTTTTTGTTTTGTTTTTTTTGTTTTTTAAGAAAAAAAACTACTATATTGTGAAATAAAATTACTCAGATAATGATATAAGATTTGTCATATCGCCCAACCCTAATGAGACTAGTGTGACAGAATCACTTACTAACCTGCTTTAAACCCCATAGATTTCCATTGTACATGTATTACTATAAACATGATCTCAAGACATGTTTTTAAAAGAATGATGTTTAACTTGTCACACTGTAACAATGGTCATTGAAAAAAAAAGTTGCTATGCAGCAGTCAAAGAAATTTGCCTGCATGTGTATGTCTATAGCAGTTAAATTATGCTGTCAGCATAAAAAATAACTGCAGCAACTAAAAATATCAAAACACAAAAGAAAAAGAATCTGGTCAGTTGTTGAATGACTAGTCAAATACTCATCCCATTCCTAATGTTTGATGTTGATGTGTTTGAGAAGTCAGGCTGGGATTGCTTTAATTCGAAGTGTTCAGGCTGAATAGACCCGTCTCTTCACCCCTCCTCCCCTTGGCACAGAGACCCCAAACAGACCACAGAAGAATCTCAAACATTCTGAACACAACCAGATGTGTAACCTCAACCCCCAACCCTCATCTTTCTTTCCTCCATCTCTCTCTCTCTCTCTCCTTCCTCTCAGTTAGTCTGTTCCCCTTATTTGTGTCCTGACCTTACAATTTTGGGCCTCTTATGAAAACAATCCGTAGAGTAGTAGTGTTGTTTGCAGGTCACTGGTGCTTTAAGCCATTGCAGTGCATTGAGATCTGATGTGACCTTTGGTCATACTCTTGTTCTGTACAGTATGACCCCTACACTCTATTTTTCACCCTATCTTTGTCTCTCTCTTTTAGGTCCTGAGCTCATTTTGCTTCAACGATTATGAAAATGTTTAAGATAATCGACGTAAAGCGATTATTGTGCAGCTGCCGCATTCCGTCCAGCACACCTTCCTTTCCTTCACAGTGGTGCGCTTTCGTTCCTCCCTAAGCCAAACGTAACATCAAAATAAACCGAATAAGTGTTGTAAAATGCAGTCTACTGTTGCTAAACTGCGGGACATGTTTGATATCATTAAAAGCAAATTATGCCGCGAAAGAGATACTGTTCCCCAGGCGTCTTTCTAAACGTGTTCCGAGACGGAGCCGTACGCGCCTAAGCATAGTGTACTGTGGGCTTCGGATTCGCACCTAAATGGTCAAATAGCCTGCACACAAAAATGCCGAAATGCTGTTTTAGTAGCATCCTCGTAAACACAGTTGGTTGTGTCTTAAGTGAATGTAAACGCGTGTGTAACAGTATATTAGATCCGCGCAGCTCTTAATGTGACAGCAGACTAATAAACCTGCTGCAGTCATGATTGTTAATCAAACAACAAAAGACAAAGAAAAAATCACTCACTGCTCTTGAATGAATGAATAACTTTTGTAATTTTAATAAGGATTTATCTATATTTAATGGTTACAGCAGTTATTTTACATTTGATTACTTTATTCACTTTCTGTTGTAGGCTGTTACTAATCTGAATACCCCTGTTAGTACATCTTCCTGAAAAACTATAGCACTGTTTATTTATTTTGTATTTTTGTTCTGTTTAATTTTTGTTGGTTTTGTTAATTTCTTATTGTATTTCTGACTGTTTACTTGTCTTCTGTAACTGTTTTAAGGGCTTTTTACTTACATTAATTAACCTAGTATTAGTTTTTGCTGAAGTATCTGTAATTGTGGAATTTCACTGGCATTTCAAATTACTGATCATGAAATAAGACTTTGATCATATCACCCACCAATAAGTGTTAAATAATCATGATTTCAGTATTGACTGAAATAATCGTGTTAATGATTTTTGCCATTATTGAACAGTCCCAATTGCTACCTATTTGTAATTTTTTATTTTTTATAAATATTTATCGTTTGCGGCATTATGTTTAGTGGTACCTTGTGGTCCAACAGACAATGATTTGCATCAGCACTGTAAAATGTTGAAGGTATTCATACACAGGACTTCCTTTCAAAAGCAACTAGAGAGGCAGCTAGGGGTCTCGAAATGTGCTTTTAAAAGTTAAGATATACACACAGTCATAACAACTTTGAAATGTAATGCATATTAACTATAAATGAAACTTTTTTTTGGTTGATTTATTTGTAGAATACTCCTTAAATCAAACATGCAGTTTGTAGGGGATATGAATGACCATTCCAGTTCTGTTAATCTTTCTGCAGAGTTCTGCATGCTCAGATTCTGTGTGGGCTGGTGGATAAGGTCTTTGGCCTGAGCCTGGAGGTTTAAAACTGGCATAATACCCCGTCTATAATCTCTCCTTTTGTCCTCTTCTTTTCTCTAATGTTTTTATTTAGTCAAATTTTTTCCAATGGTCCACTTACTTGGTTCTTTATCCTTTTCTCATTCATTCTCTCTCTCTCTCTCTCTCTCTCTCTCTCTCTCTCTCTCTCTCTAAAAAGTCAGCATGTGTCTTATCTTGGTTAATTTGTAGTGTTGTAGGAGCCATGTGGTCATTGCTCTCTCTGGCAGAGTTCTCTCTCTCACTCCTTACTTGCCCATGAGGCATTATGCTGCGGATCATTTCTACACTTCCTGTCCTCTCAGGCATGACAGGCTTTTTCCTCTGAACATCCAGCTCACCAAAACCTTGACCTATTGATTTTAAGACCTCTCCAAAAGCCCTCACATAAACTAGCTCTGAGTGCAGGAGAGAATTGTGGGTAGGACAAGGGTGGATTTGGGTTGATTTAATGTCGACTTGGAGTCAGAAACTCACCAACCCTTTCCAGCTGCCCAGCACAGTCCTGCTTATCAACAGTTTGAGAACATCTGGTGAATAGAGAAATAGGAAAATCTAATTTAAACTTGGAAATGTACAGTTTCAGGATTAAGAATGTGCGTGTTGATCCAGATGTTGCGTCTTCTGAAGTCCTCACAGGAGTTGGCGCTGTCTCTTCAAAGGTGTTGGTCATCTGAGGTCTTCTTAAGAGGCTGGATCCAAACTGAAGCTGATGTACTCTCTAGTCACCGAGGTAAAACGGAAAAGCAAATGGAGAATAATTAGCGTAGCTGCTGTTCATAACATTAAGCAAAGATAGTCATGTGCAATTGATCTGATATGAGATGCATTATGTGAATGCTTGGCTAAAGAGATGCGTCTTAAATCTAGATTTAAACTGGGTGAGCGAGTCTGAGTCCTGAACATTATCAGGAAGGCTATTCCAGAGTTTAGGAGCCAAATGTGAAAACGCTGTCCCTCCTTTAGAGGACTTCGCTATCCTAGGTACAACCAGAAGTCCAGAGTTTTGTGATCTTAAAGAGTGTGAAGAATTGTAGGGCGATAGAAAGTCAGTTAAGTACACAGGAGCTAAACCATTCAGAGCCTTATAGGTCATTAGCAGTACTTTATAATCGATATGGAACTTAATAGATAACCAGTGAAGAGATGATAAAATTGGTGTTATATGATCATATTTTCTTGACCTGGTAAGAACTCTAGCAGCTGCATTTTGTGCTAATTGTAGCTTGTTTATTGAGAACTAGTAATGACTAGTAATGCATTACAGTAATCTAGTCTAGACGTCATGAAAGCATGAACTAACTTAAAAGTAAAAGTAAAATGAATAATATAATATAACACATAGAAAAAAATAAACACGCATGATGTAAAATTATTAAAATGTATTTATTACATTATTTTATATTATATAAGAATAAAATTAAACTGATTTAAAATGAATAAAAAGTAGTCATTTTATATAATATCATATATTACATTATATTATATTCATTAAATTATGTTGATAACATGATATATGAATGAAAATAAATGCATTAAATTAGAAAATTGTAAAATTGAAGCATTTCACTAGTGGTCTCAGACATTGAGACCCTGCTATTGGCTCATAGCTTTCAGAAGCGAGTCTGTGTCATTGTCATACTCCTCAAAAATTTCAAAATATCTGTTATGGAGCTCTGTCGCTCTCTTTCCCCTCTCTCTTTCACTCAAGGTTCTTTCATGTTTGGAACATGAAAGTGAAGTCAAAATTAATTGGGTTAGGGTCTGACCGCCGTGGCCGGTGTTGCGTGACAGGCCTGACTGACTGTCGCCGAACTGAGGCAATCTTCAACACCCTTTAAAATATGCAAATGCCTCACATTTCATTGGTTTTTCCAATATTATGTTATTGTTTAATGCCTTACCAATGCATTTACATCATATAAAAAAATCAGACTGTTATATTAAATTTGTAAATAGATCAGTATACACAGCTTCCTTTTTTTCAATGAAGTTAAGATCTTTAATCTAATCCAAGACCTCTTTGAACTCTTGTTTTAGATCTGAGCTATTGTTCTTGGTGTTGGGGCCTACATGATGAAGAAGTTTAATTTCTCTTGCCTCTCTTTCTCTGTGAGAAGGCATGTGTGAACATTTCCGTGTGTCGATGCTTAGCATAAGAGCCTGTGTCATGCCCAGCAGAGCGTAATGGCGTCTAGGCTTGTTGGTTACTGTGGTTAAGAGTGTTCGTAAGTGTGGGTGAAGGTGTGATGCATGTGTTTGTGTATGTAAAGTGCTGTTTAGGCCTCTCCATTCACCCCCACCCATGCACATTGACATTAGTTGCTAGTATAATTATGAAAAGAATTAATGTTAGAGATTAAAAAGGTCATTAGCAAGCTTAATGTTCATAATAAGGTGCTTTACTTGGTTTTTAATGTCCTTTTGTGTGGAATTGCGCTTTAGTTGTGAAAGCATTGTGAATATTTTGAGGATCAAACACTCTCTTGAGCTCTGTTTCAAAAAAGTTAGCTTCCTACTTAGAATTTCAGAAACTTATGACAAAAAAAGCTGAATTAAATTATGATGCCTTATAAGATATCTAACTTTTAGCTATTTAAAGACAGCATTGTATGTATCCTTGGGGATCAGGCAATCTCAGTATGTTTCAACACACTTGGATGTTAAAATCATGTTGTTAGCTTAGCAAAATGCTAACATCAAACGTGATTGAAATCAATTGTGAATCGAGTCTCTTGTGCACTTCATGAATGGCTTTGTGTGTATTTGACTAGCATGCAGAGTTGCTGCCTATATGTCAAGTGTTTGAAATCAGTCAGGTATGAGTAACATTTAATTTAGCATGCTGTTGTACAAGATTGTAGCCTATGTAGGCAGTAGACAGCGAGGTGGCTCATTAGTTTGTACTTATACACCAAGAAAAGTGTGGTCTAATTTAAATGTCAAATTCGTATACTTTCTATTTTATAAAGTTTGAGTAATTATAATTATGCCTGCAATCAAGAGTTACACAACCTTCCCCTTAAGGAAACAAGCAGTCACACCCTTAATTAGAAAAGAGTCACTTCTGACTAAACAATGTCATGGAAATCTTAAGGGCATTTTATACGTTATGCGTTTTCTCGCCTCTTCTAGACATTTTCCAGACATGCAAGGGACTGTGTGGAACATGCTGGCACAATGTTGCCGCTACTGCATCAGTTTAGTGCTAGCGAGTGTAAACATGCTGCATCTCTAATGAGCAAGTTGCCATATTTAAATTCACGTTGCATATAAATTTCACTTTGCATATAAACAAATATGGCATTAATTTGTCCATAAAATAAAATTTCTCCCCCCCAAAAAAAGAAAAAAAAAGTCTGAATTCAAAATTGCTCTCATTTATGATTTTCTAGTTAATTCCACATAGTATGCTATATGGGCGAAAGGGAGCTACATGCATAAAAGCTAAATGTTAATGCTAAAGCTAACTGATTGGTCACTTCTGATTGGTCAGTGATGTGGCATCTGCAAAACTGTACATTTTATGCCATGCCAAATTTTGCATGGATAGAAATAACTTTGGTATCTCCACAGCGGACTTAAAAAAAAAAAAAAAAAAAAAAAAAAAATTATTCAAAGTCAACCTTCAAAATAACTTTAGATCAACTCTCCAATCCAGGCAGGACATGAAGACAAGGATCATTTCCTTTCTGTGACATAGCATACTGCACATGGGGAACACACGAGGAGCTACATCTTATTCTATTTCCGAGAGTGTCTGCTGAACTCATTTAAGGCCCCAGGCTGTTGGATTGTTTTCTGTCAGGTATCACATCTCTTCGCTGTGCCTCACTCAATTCAAATGTATTACATGTGTTTCCCCCTTAGGACAGGAAATATGACCAGGTAAGGATCCTTTTAAAGGCTGTGGCTTCCAATTCCAGACTCTCTTCAGTGTCTGGCCTTAAATAGGGTTAGGCCAAGCATAATTATGTTCCAGACTGGACCAATGAACCCCCCCCCCAAAAAAAATCTCTAAGGAACATCAGACTTAGTTGTACCATTCATGCCCACAGAATCCAGGTCAGTTAATGTAGAGAGCAGAGGGCTGGCCTTCTTGGAAGCCTCTGTTCAGTTGCCTGAGGCTTTTCCTCCAGCTAGAGTTATTCAAGCATCTAGTACACAGACCATGGGATACTCTAAGACACTGTGGATCAGTAGAAGAGCTAGTTTTTATGGTATGTTGGTGCAAATGAGAAGGCTTTTAATTTGAAGTGCCCCTATTATGGATTTTTGAAAATTACCTTTCATGTAGTGTGTAACATAGCTCTAAGTGAATGAAAACATCCATTTAAATCTGAAAGTGCACCGTATATAAAGTTATAAGAGTCGACTCGGAGTCAATTAAACGAGTCGTTTGTAAAACAAATCCCAAGCAGTTTCGTTGTGACGTCAAAACGAAACATTAGCATATTGCCTGCCCACTTATTGCGCACGCAGACACCAGGGGAAAAAGCGTGAAACCTCTTAAACACTGCCAATACGTGAAGAATCAGTGGTTAAAGTTCATCTTTACAACTATACCACAGCAGTATAGCCTGAACCTTGTGCTGTGTGTTCCCGTCATTTTACTGACGACTGCTTCTTCAACCAAAACGCGTTCAACGAGGGATTCGCAAGCCGGTTGTTATTGAAGGATGGGTCAGTACCTAGTTTGTTTGGACCAGCTTCTTCCTCCTCCGAATCACAACCTGTAAGTGTATGATTAATAATTGTTGCTGTTATGTTCTCTGCAGCATGCATAATATGTATTTAGTTGTGTGTGTGTTGTGTACGCTCCGTGCAGCTTTTAGCTTTCCGGCTAACCAGCTAACAGCAAAATGTTTTTGTTCGCAATTGTCTAGAAATGTATCAAATGTTTCTCATTGTAATTACTTGGAGTTATGATAAAGAATAGAGCAATACGTTGGTGTACAACTGCAGTGCTTTATCAATAGGTTTCTGCGTTGTGCTGACATATATACCATGACTGTTTGGGTGTTTACCACAGAGCTGTGGGCTAGGTTTGCTAACATAAACATAAAACAACTTATATCCTCTCTGAGTCTTTATTCTTAGAACAGAGCAGAGCACCATCATTATTATAATACAATGTATATATATATAATTGCTTGTGTTGTGATTTATAAAAGTATTTTGTCTTAATCATATACTTGCCAGCTAAGAATGAGTGCCTGAGATCTTCCTTTTTCTGCTTTAGTTGAATCCACCTATAGTGCGTCTCAGGTAGAAGTGCTAATGATTACCAGTTTCTATATTTAAGGTCGATTTATTCTGCATTTGCTTTGTTCTGTTTGTCAACTAAACAAAAAAGCGGATAACGGTGTTCTCTGCAAATATCAAAAAATTATAGAGCTTCAGAACAAACAGAGAGTTCTGCCTGTTCTTTTTAAATGATCATTATAATGAAGGTTAGTTTCTGCATCACAGGAAAGCTCAGAGGGCATTACCACACCAGACATGATCATTCACCAAACATGATCTAAAATAGATCTGGCGAGAAAATGGTGCCACCTGTAAACCTTATTTTTTTGTGGCAGATGGAAGAGAACATAGTTTGTGGGAAAAGGGTGCCGAGCCCTTCTGCTGCCTATTGGCCATCTGTGTGTTTCTAGAGCATATGGCCTTACGCAGTAGACATTTCTGGAAAGTCATGCAGAGATTGGTGAAACGACAGAATGATTTTGTAAAACGTTAAGAGTTCAATGTGAAATCCATTACAGACCGTGCTATTTTAGTTCATGTGGCTGTTCTGAATGTTTACTTTGAAAACGAAAAGGTCAGAGTTTGTATAACTTAATGTCACATTTTTTCCCCAGATTGATTTGTTTCTTTTCTTTCTTGACTTTGTACTGGCAGCCCATTTCATATTTAAAACTGAACAGCCCTCAAAAATGACAGAAATGTTCTCATGGCCACCCTAACTTGTTTACATACTAAACTCAAACATAGATCAGATTTTCCAAGCGAAATTACTGGGTCAAGGGTCTCAAGGGCTGGAATGTATTACAATTTTTCATCCGTAGGCCTTTTTTGATGTTCAAAATCAGTTTAGTGAGCCAAGTAAACTGTCTAGTCAGAGTTTTGATCTAAAACTGATCTGCAAACAGCATTTCAGAGTTTATTCGCCTAAGGGAGGTTCATACAGCAGTGTTAGCATATGATATTATTTGATGCCTCTGGAAATATGACATTGTTGATCACATTTATAAACAACAGTTTTATTCACTAAAATATGAATGTATACGAATATGTTGCTGTTAGGAATTATTTTAAGCACAAAGTAGAAATGTTCAAATTAATGCTTACAGGCTAATGCTAACAGGCTGCTTTTTTTAAATTACTGATTGATAAGCCCTAAAAACATGTCTGTTCTGTTAATGTACAAATAAACAATCTTAAAGACGGCTTCCGAATGCCGGTTTATTTTAGCTGGTAGTCTAAACATACCCACTTTCAGATTTCACTAAATCAGTCTCACAAATGACTCTTTTCCAGCTCATTTCAAAGATAAATTGAGTACCTGCTGATGGAATAGACTTTTTACGAGTTGTTGGGTTTCCTCCCGTTCTGCATACCTGTCAAGCAAAACCGAACGTGTATGTTGGATCCCGATCGGGATCTTGAAATTATTCTTTCCAATGAAAATAAAATACAGGAAATGAAAACACATCTGCTTCAAATTCCCACATCTACCAGCCTTCAAGGATCAGTTCACTCCCCAAAAATATGAAAATTCAGTTATTTATTCACTCTTATGGTGTTCCAAACCCGTATACCAATGGAACACAAAAGGAGATGTTTTGAAGAATGTTCACGCAGCTCTTTTTCCATGCAACAAAGTGTTATGTGGTCTGATAACTTCTGAAATTGGCAAAATAAATGCCATAAAGATAGTTCACATGACTCATTTGCGACATTTTAGGTCTTTTCAAGCAATATGACTGCAAATAATTTCGGGTCGTGTTCCACAGAAGAAAGATCATGTCATGCAGATTTGTAATGAAAAAAGGGTGAGTTCTACAACAGGTTTTTCCTTTCTCTAATACAGCCCCTTTATGGCAGGGAAAGGTGCCAGTTGACATTTTCTCTTTTAAATTTCTTTTTTTCTTTTTTTTTTTTTACAAGGGGTGTTTAACATGTGTTTAACAGATAGTATGCGGTGTGCCGTTGCATGACAGCAGTACAGGAATAGCGGTTAGTCTGTGCTATGAGCCATGGTTGTGTGTCACCGCTTAAACAAAAGCAAAGACGCCTCACCTAGTCAACCCGTGTGAAATGCTGTCAGCTGCCATTTCATGAGAAATGGATAGTGAAATGATTTTTGCGGCCCTATAATTCCTTTTACACACACACACACACACACACACACACACACACACACACACACACACACACACCCTTACTAACTCCTCTTGCTCTCTCAATTTTCACTTTGTCTCTCCTATGAAATTAAATTGCTTTCTCTTCTGTGAAGCATTTCCATGGGTACCATCAAGCGTTTTATTTTCAGAATTGCTCTCTGAATGCCCCCCAAAAATGCACACACACACTATTCCTTATCCCCATCTTCACACATGCAATATTGAAAAGTAGAATTTGCAGTTAGTCAGTTACTCTCTCCACACCGGTCCCAGGTCTCGCGCTCGTTGTCCTCTCGTGTTAAACCGTGTCGTCTCACCCAGGCGCTAGATTCGCCAGGTTCTGGGTTGTTGTTGCCATGGGAGCAGGTTCCTGAGCGATGCTGCCAGCTCTTTCCTGCCTCAAGCTTTGCAGTGGGTGTGTGAGAAAGCTGGGCATCATTGGAGCCTGGCCCAGTCTGTCTCTCTCCGTCTTCTCTTTTTACATCTCCCACTCTTTCAGTCTCTGATGGCATGTCTTGATAGGAGTCTTTAATGCCCTAGTTCCCATATGCCACCAGTTTACTTCCCTATTTTGCCATGGGAATTGTGCCCTCACGTATTTACATAGATGAACCGCAATAAGCAACAGTGCTTATTATTGATGTGTGTGTCGGGGGGTTGCTTAGTCAGTAGAACGTTACGGTGTGTTTCTTGCCGAGAATAAACATCAACTTTCTTTCCAGTAAAAGGCTCTTATTGGTATGTCGTATACAGCAAATAAAAAGTAAAAAGAAGAATTATAAATAAAAAATGATAAAGAAATATAAATATAATATAAAAATAATATATAAAAAGCATAGCTAATTTTTCATTTTTCCAGTCTTAAGTATCAAGTGATTCTTCAAAAATAATTTGCTGCTCAAGAAATATTTCTTATTATTAGCAATTTTGAAAACACTTGAGCTGTTTAATAATTTTTGTAGAAATTGTGATGCATTTTTTTTTTCAGGATTCTTCTAATAAAAAGTACAAATGAACAGCATTTAACAGACTTAAGTCTTTACTGTCACTTTTGATCAACTTAATGCGTCCTTGCTGAATAAATAATTCTTAATATCTTTAATACCCCTTTATCTCGTTCTACGGAGGTTTGGAATACTGAAAAAGAAGAAAGTTAAGTGCAAAATTATACATTGCTAGCCGTCGGCTGTTACATGCTCAGTCGTGTCCTCACAGGTCAACAGGGTCTGTGAATGTGTTCGATTGTATGTGTGTATGCTCACTGTTATCACATTCTCACACACACCCACCTGTAAAAACATAATCTCTGAACCATGCGGTAGCTTCATGAAGTCTTGCTGTATTTAAGATCGCATTTATCACTTGTGTGTGTTTACTGAGAGTTTCAGTGCCTGGGAGCCATAAGCCCCAGAGATGGAGCAGCTAGTCGAGACAGGAAACATGGAGCTCGATGATGGTATGTGAGGTCGGTTTTTGTTCATGGATCTCTGTGTTACTATGCTGTCAGATGTACTGTTGTGAGAGAGACCGAGATTGCATTTTAAAGAAGGAATTGGTGTTAATTGGATGTTACATGATGCTTACCTATTTTGACACAAGTGCAGTGCTGATTCTTAAGTCAATGCCCAATCCAACCCATTCTGTAAATTTTAACTGAAGAAAATGCGGTTCTGAGCTGGAAAAATTGTTTCTGCACCGTCCCCTTAGACCTGCTGGTCTTTACCCAGGAACTACTATAAATAATGTAGTTTTCAAAACAAAAACTCAGTGCAAAGCCAAACTACATTATTATTTTATTTTAACCAAGCGATACTAGAATAGCTCAATTAGGGCTGCACGATATATCGTCTTAGCATTGAAATTGTGATGTGCGCATCCGCGATAGTCAACTATAGGGATTGTTAATCCGTACGGACCAGATACCATGGTTCTCGGATTAATTGCAAAGTTTGACTATCATACAATGAAAGTTTATCATTTGAACGTGTTTTAAGGCGGGCGTACACGGTGCGAATTCTGATGGTTGGAAGATCGTATGTCCACGCACACGTCACGAGTGAGTTTATCCGAAAATCGTACGGATGCAGTGATATACGGCACGATTTTACGACCTGACGATTTGCGAAGCAATCGCACAAAGTTCCGTGTGTGTGTGTGTGAGAGAGAGAGACAGAGAGAATTAAAAAGCCTAGTTACACACTATAGCTAGCAATAGCTGTAGCTAACAATTGGTAACATCCAGTGATGGGAATAACGACGTTATTAATAAAAGGCGTTAATAACGGCATTACTTTTTTCAGTAACAAGTAATCAAACGAATGACTGTTTCCCCCGTTACAACGCCGTTACCATTACTGACAATAAAATGCGGCGTTACTATAATTGATCTTACTGAAGCGGTTTTCATCCGTGTAGTGTCTCTCTGTCATAGGACCTGCAAAGTTTTTTTTTCTGGTGTGTATGTGTTGGGGTGGGACACATAGGCTAACTGATGATGATTGGTGTGTGACTAGAGATGATAGACCTGCAAAGCGTTTTGTTGTAAAGAAATAGTACAGGTTAACCATACACAAATATAATTTTAAACTGATAACTAATGTATGATGCGCTCTCTCTCTCTCTCTCTCTCTCTCTCTCTCTCTCTCTTTCTCTCTCTCTCTCTCTCTCTTTCTCTCTGTGTGTGTGTGTGTGTGTGTGTGTGTGTGTCAGAGTATGCGAGCGGAGAGTGAGCTCAAACCAGAATACCCTTTGTGACATGCTGGATCGAAAATATGTGAAATACGTTTTCTCTAGTCAACTAGTAGTTGTTCAAGCCATTAGTTGACTCATCACATTTATATTAATTTAATTTCTTAAATACTGGAGAGAATAAACCATAATAATGAGCGTTTATATAGCACTCAAGCGCAAGTATAAAGCTTGCCATAAAGAACTGGCAAAATTAATGATTATGAATGTGACAAAACACAGCAAGGAGACATTTTAATTGTTTATTAATGAACTAATGTTTTCTGAATGCAAAGATGAAGCTGACATTGCTGACTCTCATCATCTCGCACCTAGAGAGAGAATGCACATTATGTAATCCGAATCAGAGTAGCCTATTTCTTTTCGTTTTGAATTATTTATTTAGAAGACATTTCAAGCTTTCTATAGATATATTTCTCATGTCTGTAAGGTAAGTAGCTATAGGCTATATGCTAAGTTTTGGTTCATTTAAAGACGCGCTCCTGTTCACGCGCATGTGATCGCGCTGGCGCCTCTTTGTCATGATTATATTGTCTGCTATATTTGCTTCTTATTTATTAAATCCAGGCAATTGGTTGATGAAACATTGATTAAAATTAAGATACGATATTTACAAAACCAAATTCACTTTAAAGAAAGGCTTTCTACAAAACAAAACTTAATGAAGTGGTCAAAATCATGTCTGACCCACTCCATGTCTCCCGATATATTGCACATCTTAAGATGTTTTCTATCTTACTCATGCTGTTCACTTTTCATAATCAAATAGATGAAATTAAAAAAATAACATTATAATAGGCCTATTTAAACATAAATATGAAGCTAAATACGTTTTCTTTAATACCAACACGTATAGTACAGTACAGAGAAATTTAATGTCGTGAGCAAGAGCGGATCATGAGTCAAGTCTGATCAAGCATAATTTATTTTTTCACCTGATAACTGTAGCTCTTGGGCGATCCGCTATAAAATATAGTCTCGGACGACCCTGTCATGGTACACACTGCTTGACACATACTGCGCTCGCTGTTCCTGCCAGAGTCCAGCGAGTTTATCCTCCTTTTCAATGGTCCAAATTCGTTGTGGCGCTGTCATCTTCATCTTTCTTCTTCTGTGGTTTTCCTTAGCCCCTGATTGGTCAACTTCAGATAGATCGACAAATTGGCTCGTTCAACTGCACACGTCACAAATTCAAACCGATAGCTCCCGAACTTTTTCGATATGTTTAAAAATTATTGGGAGGTCAAGAAGTGCTCGTAAGGTACTCTGCTTGGCTCGTAATTCATTGCACATGATACGAGCCGCAACCATACGAGCATCAACGATTTCCATGCGATTGAAAAAAAAATCGCCTGCGAGCTCATACGACAGCAAAAATTGCACCGTGTACACCAGCCTTTAAGTACTATCAGTTTAAACATTTCAGGCGATTTTAAACCATTTGAGCGCACAAAGATGCGAAAGAGAACTCAATTCGGAACGCGCGGCCATTTTCTGTGTGCACACAAATAGAGCCACGCAGATGCACGTGAACACCGAATGCCGTTCTGTTCCGCGTCTATTTGTTTCTGAATGGACACATACATGCAAAAAAAAAAAAAAAGTATGCAAAATGCACGTAAAACATTGAGTATCCTTGTAAACACAGTTGTTTATGGCTTAGGTGAACTAAACAATTGAGAAAGAAAACCGGATGTATAACACTATTTTAAATCCGCTCATTTTGTCTTAAAGTGACAGCAGCCTAATATTCCTGCTGCTTTGTCATGAATGTTAATCAAACAACAAAACAGACAAAAATCACTTTTGTAGTTTTAACACCGATGAATTATATTCAGTGTATACAGTGAAGAAGAAAACTATGCAGTGTTAATTTACATTTACTTATTAAATTTTTGTACCTGAATACTGCTAGATTTACCTCAAAAAAAAAAAAATATATATATATATCGCAGAAAAACAAAATATCGCAATGTCACTTTTTTCCAATATTGTGAAGCCCTAAGCTCAATCTAATTTGAATTTTAATGAAAGCCATCTCAGAATGATACAAAATTAAATCACTTTGGGTGTAAAAAAACAAACAAATGTAGAAATATGGTAACGGTATACTCTGAAAGGTCAGAGTTCACTCAGTAGAGGTCAAAGTCCTGTTTGGAAGAATCTCTGGAATGCCCAGAATGTGAGGGTCTGAAGCTCAAGCACGCTTTAGTTTCGGCTCTGGCGGTATTGTTGTAATTGTGTTGATGGTATCAGTTGTAACATTACCTTCTGCTGTCCTGCCCATTTTGTCCTCACTCACACCCGCCTCTCTGTCAAAACATTCAAATCACAGATGGTAATGGTTCCATTAATGCTTCCAGAGTGAAGCTAAGCTATATTGTGTGTTTTTATGCATATGTGTGTTTATAAAGAGCGTTTGGTGGGCTACAATTGTTTGCAGTCTAAGTCTGTGTGTGTTCTTGATCATAAAGGTCAGATTGTGGTTCGGTGGTTGCTTCCAGACAGAGTTTGTGTGTGTGTGTGTGTGTGTGGGTTCTTCATTACTTCCAGCCGTAAACTTTCCCAGCCGAGTCTCCGAGCCCTGAAGATCTTTCCCAACATCACATCATACTCACCCTCATTCAGCACAATTCACCCTTCTCCCCTTTCTGGTTCTGGATGGATTGATGCTGGGATGAGGGAACGCCAGCAAAGGATTTGCATTTTTAACTTCCGACCCTGACATTTCTTTCATCTGTCGATCAGCGCTGTGTGGTTGTGGTATGTGTGTTTAATGAGTGGTAACTGCAGTTTTTGAAGTTTTTGCCAGTTTTTTGGTGGGTTCTTTCACTGTGTTGGAACAGTGTTGTGTGCCAGGAGCGGACCGACTCTAGCTGTGGGACAGATTACTGAAACAGCCCTCCGCTTCCTTCTGGAAAATATTTTTAGGAACATTCGGGTTCTGGCACGTCATGCCTCCACAAAATTCAGAATGTTTTGGACAACTTAGCCTCAAAGCTCTGATTACGGACAGCCTTTGTTCTTTACGGAGGCTTTTTTTCTGGCTCGCTTGCTCCTAAATACCTCGACTCTGAGTTTATGGAAAGCCCCTTTTGGACTTTGTGCAGTTTGTTTCTAAAAGCATGAGTTTTTGTGTGTATTTTGTCTGCATTTATAGATCAGATCATGCAGGTTGACTAGAGAAAAAAAAAAAAAAACTTGCCTTTTAGCTATGAACCTGTAAGTGCATGTACTCTATGCGAGTGTGATTTGAGAAGGAAAGCGACAAAAAGAGATCAGAGTTCAGAAACACGACTGCACACATCTGCTTCTCATTGGCGAGTCCACAAAAGAGCCAAAAATTTTGGTGACTGGCAACATACACGCATTAAAACACCGAATGAGAACATGCATTGGGACGCCAGTGAAATGGATCATGAAGTTTCAAGCACACCTCACCACCCACACCCAAATCACTTTGACCCCTTGACACAGAGCCCCTGAAATCATCTGAAACAGCCCAGGCAACCTCTCCATATGTGAAAGACATCAGAATGAATGGACACAAGTGCATTGTGATGGGATTAGTGCTGGGCGGTATACCGGTTCATATGGTATACCGATTTCAATTTCGAGACAGATATGAATTTTTCAAAAAACGCCTTACCGGTGCGTAGATGAAACAGCTGCTGTATCTATTCAGTGGCCATGGAGTGCAATGTAGAGTGTATAGAGAGCGTACTTCTGTTAACTGCACACCCTTCTTACACTAATGGAAACAACTTTATTACACAACAATAAATAACTCACAAAACTAACTCTCTTTAATACTGCAAATACCACGTAGAGCCATATGATTTCCGCAATGCAGAAAACACAGATGAAATCACAGAATCCAGTCACAATTAGAACTTACTGTATAAAGCAGAACGTCACAGAATTTGGCAGTTTTTGGATGAATAAATCAAAAGTAGGGCTGTACAATGAATCAGACATTGATATGGACTAGTGTCTGTGAATATTAATGCTAAAAAGACTGCTATTGAAATCTGAAGTCTGTATGAATGAGCGCCGCATTTTCGTCTAGTACGCACACACTGAAGCATGCGTGACGCTCGCAATGATTTCCGTGTCTAAGTGATTTCCGTTCATAAGTGACTAAGAGCTGCTCTTAGTCACTTATGAACATTTCACTGTTTAATTTGATAAAACTAACGACATTTGATGTATCTCATACACAGGAAATCAAAGGTCTCTTTACAACCCTGTCAAAATAAAAGTTTGGCAAACTTGAAATAAATAAAATATAAAAATAAAAATAAAAAATAACAAATATTACTATTGTACAATAGAATTTATTTCAATTAACAGATATAATAATATTATTATTATTATTATTATTAACTGTTTATTAAAACACAAACTTTATCCTTACAATGTTTATATAGCTAATATATTCCATGTACTCCTGACAGTAAAATAAGCCAAAATAAAAAAAAAACGTGACATACAACGAAAGTTTTTGAACCCTTAATTTTTATTACTATGTGTCATTACCTGGAGATCATGAATTTTGTGATGGTTGTTCATGAGTCCCTTGTTTGTCTTGAGCACTTAAACTGCCCAGTGTTCTTCAGAAAAATCCTCCAGGTCCCGAAAATTGTTTCGTTTTCCAGCATCTTTTGCATATTTGAACCCTTTCCAGCAGTGACTGTATTATTATAATTGAGGGACTCAAACACAACTATTGAGAAAGGTTCAAACATTCACTGATGCTCCTGAAGGAAACACAATGAATTAAGAGACATTGTACCACACATATAATGTTTAGAACATTTACTATGAAATAATGTCTAATTTCATTTGCTTATTTTAAACAATATTAGGCAGCTTACAGTGTATACTGCACAGTATTCAGTACGCTAGTATTTCATTCAGATAAGATCACTGTCCCAGATTTAGGGGAGTTTCCATATGGGAGCTTATCTTATTAACACAATGATCGCTCTGAGAGCAGAGAGACAGGTGTGTGAGTCCGCAGATACGGATAAATGCTCTTCCACTGATGCATGGAGAGAGTGAGTGTATAAGTGTGTTTAAGGCACATCAGGGACTCTTCGTCTGTGACGTTAGCGCTAATGAAACATGTCTTGTCGTTTACCCTCATCATGTTGTTCATCTGTAAACCACAGTCTCTCTGGGTTAAGTCAGGCCATTCTGCTCTTGCTGCAGATTACTGTAATTTTGGTAACAGCCGCACACCAATATTTTCCTCACAGATGGCTTGACCACAAAGAGTCTGGTACCAAAATGAGTCCGATAACTTTTCTTTTAGAATCGACTTGGTTTCAGTGCTTTCGACATCCCTAATTCTACCTCATATCAGTTACTTTGTATAGTATTATTACGCTCACTTTGGTGTAGCCTTGAATCCAGCCCGTGTCTGAAGGCTTCTTGTTCTTTGCTGTTTACAACACCCACTATTACAAAAAGTAGGCCATGTCCAATCAAAGTTCCTCCTGCATGTGATTCAGCCCACGTATACACAAATTCACACTAACAGATTTTGAAAGCAACACAGATAAGCCGTCATCATTCCTTTAGTATTGCTCACTCATTGAAAAAAACACCCAGCACTTGACTGTGTTTGGTTTATTGTCAATATTCAGCAGATTAAAGCAATAACCCACAGTCAATTGTGGTCCAAATTATGCTTTTTTTTTTTAATTCTCTCATAGGTTTCATTGCAAATTTTTCATTTAAATAACTGAATCGGGTTGCAGAATGGGCTAAGCCGGGGCATAATTGACTTTAGCCTCATCTGAGTGCCTGGCACAGAATTGGAATTTTTTTTTTTTTTTTTGTGCGCTTCTCCATCCATTTCATTGTAATAATGCCCTTTGTTCTTTTCTCTTTCTCTCTCTCTTCTTTCTTGTAGTGTGTGTCTTCAGCAGCTCTCAAGAGGATCAGAGGAAACAAAAGAGGAGGAGGAGGGCAGACAGAGGAGGAAAGTCAAAAGTAAGTGGCAAATAAGGAGATGTAGTTTGGCAGTGACGAGTAGGGATGGTATAAATTACCTACATTTTGTTTCTAATTTCTGTATTATATTTACTGTATTCTGCTTTAAAAGGGATAAATTCCAAGATTAAACTTTTCAGAAAGAGTTTTGGCATGCTGACAGTGTGCTTTGCGTTAGCGTACTACTAGACTGTGTCAACACTGAACTCTTGCAGAGAAGTTTAAAGCATCACTGCTATGTCCATCCAAAAAGCACTTTTACACATTAACCACCTTTAGAAATAAATTTAAGGATCATTGTTTTGGACTTAAATCACCTGCTGAGAGAAAAGTAAGGGATGTGACAGTTTTGAGCAGTTAGCTGAACATATATTAAAAAAGTTTGTTTGTGTACACATCCAGATGGAAATATTTGGCTGTTGTCTCATCTTGTGTTCTTAGCTCTGTGAAATTGGATATATATCGCCCAATATTGGGGTATTTAATTATGCATGTTAATTTTAATACTTAAATTTAACAGTGATATCAAATTTCAAAATAAACATCCATTTTTTTCCATACTGTGCATTATAATGTTTTGATACCTACATAAATGTATTTTTTTTACACTACTGTTAAAAAATTTGGGTTTTTTAAAGAAAATATAAAATTTATTCAGCAATGGTGCATTAAATGTGTTCAAAAGTGACAGTAAAGACTAATGTTATAATGTTACTAATAAATATTTCAAAGAAAGTCTTTCTATTTATCAAATAATACTGAACAAATGCATAACAGTTGGCAAAAAAATAGTATCACAACTGTTTTGATAATGGTAATAAATAAGATTTTTTTTGATCACCAAATCAGCATATTACAATGATTTGTAAAGGATCATGTGACACCTGAGGACTTGAGTAACGATGCTGAAAATTCAGAATGCTGAATAAATTATGTTTTAAGTATATATATTAAAATAGAAAATTTACTTTTAAGTTGTAATATTTTTACTGTACTTGATTCAAAATGATTTAAAAAAAAAAAAGTTTGTGCTTTGTTTTTGAGCATAATGCATCCTATGCGAACAACCAAAAAGAATAGTTTCCTTAAGACTGACTTGTCGATTAATTATTCAGAAAACCCCCCAACTTCAACTGAAAATGTAGATTTTCACATTCCTCTCAAGGTGTGGTGGAAATAAGGAGGTAATGTAATAGGATAAATAGTTTTTCAGGTTGTTAGAGAGAGAAAGGAAGTAGAGATGGCGCCTGAGAACGTAAATTACTCACGGGATTGCCTTGAACGTTCTCTGGCCACTCCCTGATCTCCTGCTGTTGACTCACGTCTGCTATTGGCAGCCTCTGTTCTTCAATAAAGGATTGGGTCCATACTTTTTATACAAAGAAGGTCAATGAAACATGAAACCAGATCCTCCAACCAGAAGAAAAAAAATGCAAGCACTTTCAATACTCTAAACGCACTCTGTCTTTCCACCCTTACCTTATTGCATTTATATTGAAGCCTGAGGCAGTCTGCTCTTTTTCATGAGACGGCGAGGAAATTCTGATTGCGAGGCAGATTACTTGCTGCTCTTGATTTTGCCATGAGATCCCAACATCTAGTTTTTCTTTTTGCCGGTTATTAAGCAGCAACGGAGGACACTGAGCTCCTATTACAGAAAGAAAATATTAGCTTCACATACATAAAGAGAGAGCGAGACCTTGGTAAATGTTGTTCTGCTATCACAAACCATTTTTCATAAACCCTCAATGCGGATTTTGCCTCAGTCACTGACAATGATTAATAGCTCCTGTCAGTCACGTCACTATGATAATAAGTGTTTATATGCATTTGTTCCTCACTAGGTGATTACGCCCTGGAAGTATGCTATATTATGTGTAAATGCTGTCTGTTGGATAGTTATAGCAATGCATGTTCACCAGTTAAAGTTTTCCTTTTGCAGACAGACAAACTCATCGCTTCAGGGCATTTCCTGAGGCATAAAATCATTTTGAATCAGAAGCATGTTATCTTTAGAAAGTTTGGGGTTGGTAAGATTTTTAAAATGTTTTTGAAAGAAGTCTCTTATGTGCATCAAGGCTGCAATTTTTTTTTTTTTTTTGACCTAAAATACAGTAAAAATAGTAAAATTGTCAAATATTATTACAATTTGAAATAGCTGTGTCCTACTTTAAAATGTAATTTATTTCTGTTATGGCAAAGCTGAATTTTCAGCATCATTACTACAGTCTTCAGGGTCACATGATCCTTCAGAAATCATTCTAACATGTTGATTTGGTGCTTAAGAAATATGTATTATTATCAATGCTGAAAACAGTTGTGCTGCTCAATATTTTTTAGTAACTTTTTTTTTTTTTTTTTTTTGATGAATTTGAAGTTCAAAAGAACAGAATTTATTTGAAATAGAACCTTTTGTAACATTAGAAATGTCCTTATGTTTATTTTAATGCACCCTATCTGAATAAGTATTCATTTAACTCAGAAAAAAAATCTTACTGACTCCAAACTTTTGAATGGTAGTGTGCATTTTTTCTGATCAGATCTATCTGATTATGAAAATACCAAAATGCCCTAAAAGATGTGTTCTTGATGGATATCATTTCGATCTGAGATCCATAAAAGGTGACTTATGCATCTGGTTGTTCAGCATTGGTATGTGTTTTGGGTGGGGCTATCTGATTTTTTTTTTCAACCAATGGCAGACAGGGGGAGTGCTCTGGAACCCTTAGTAGGATGTTTCTGTAAATGCAGCACTATCCTAGTCCAATTCTGCCTTCTAAAATGGTCAAACACACACAGTAAAATTCTATGGGCCAAAATTCCTTGAGCAATTTGTTCTTTGAGAAATTTGTTCTGCTTGTGTTTTATGAATCAGGCTTAGTGTTTGTAAATCTAATTGTAAATGTAGTAGATATATACTAGTCGATTAGCATAGAATTATTCAGAAACAAAAAAAACATTTATTTGTTTATTAGCCAAATCACATGACCATGTAACCCAAACTGCCATAATGCAGGCTAAGGAGCTACAATATGCCCCCTCTTAATGACTGTTTAACAGCAAACAATGCATTGTGAATATCAATACACGCGCTGATATATGAGAGAGAACAAGTATTTATTTCAAACATTTGCCTTTAGATTTGCATGAGGTCTATTTGTTAAGTGCCTCTAGAGTCTCAAAGGTTTGTGTGGATTTTAGTGCTCACTCATGTTCGTGTGCATGTGTAAGTACAGAGAAAATGTGTATGTCTTCTCGTGATTACTTCTTGTCAGCCACATCATTTTATGGAGAGGTCAAACCACCGTCACCTCTTGTCGAACATGGTTATTTGCTGTAGGTCTTGTCGTTATTAGTTTTAATAGTTTATTCAAACAGCTGTGTTGAACGAAAGGTCTTTAAGGGCCCCTTTTGGAGTTTAAATGCCAAGGAACCCTGTTTGAGCAGAAGTCTGGTTTTTGGAGAGAAGTTAGAGCCCAGAGGGCAAGTAATAACAAATTTACATGAAGTTAACTTAAGTGCTTGGGAGACTAGCACTCATTCACACCCCAGAGTCTCTCTCTCTCTCTCTCTCTCTCTCTCTCTCTCTCTCTCTCTCTCTCTCTCTCTCTCTCTCTCTCTCTCTCTCTCTCTCTCTCTCTCTCTCTCACACACTCTCTCTCACTCACACACTCTCTCTCACACACACACTCTCTCTCACACACACACTCTCTCTCACACACACACTCTCTCTCACACACACACTCTCTCTCACACACACACTCTCTCTCACACACACTCTCACACACACACACACACACACACGATGTGATGGAGACACAGTGACTGGTGTTTTATGCTTGGAGCAGTGCCATACACTCCTGTGCTTTGCATGTGTGTGATCAGGATTCAAATTAACACTCAATATGAGTCAAAATTGCTTTCTGGTCAGTAAATATAACTAGTTGGCTTGTGTGTGTGTGTGTGTGTGTGTATAATTTCAGACTTGGTATATATATATATATATATATATATATATATATATATATATATATATATATATATATATATATATATATATACATATATACATATATACATACACACCAAGTCTGAAATTTAAGAAATGTGATGATATTTTTCCCCCCTAGCATTTTGAGCACTGTTTAGCAGATTCTTAAACACCTCTGATTGGCCATTGTGTTCACGCACTCAACAGGTGTTATTTATTTATTAATTTATACTTGTATATTAATTTATTTAGTTACATAGTTAAATGTCTTTATTTACTTGATATAATTATATTTATTTATATGCATTTTAAATAACTTATTTATTTACAAACAGTGCAAAATACAGTTTTATGAATAATTTAGGTACTGTAAATCTTCTCATTTTCCATTGGCAAATGTGGCAAAAAGTTAATTTTGGACCTTATGTGAGAGTATGCATTTCTGCCAGCGTTTCCTATTTGTTAGATGCTCTGTTGCATTGTGGGAAGCCATAGTTTAGCCAGGTGACTCTGATAGAGTGAAACTCTGCAGTCTTATACATCAAGAGCTGGGGAATTATAGCCCTTGTGTAATAATAAGCAATGGAGTCAGATATATAGCCCCTTCCTGAAATTATCGACTCTCTGCTGTGGAAGAATTATAGGCGGTCTCACCTGTCCTCCCCACTAGTTCATAATCTGTGAGAGAGGGAAGCCAGAGTGGAGGGGACAGAGAGAAAAGAGCAGTTTTCAATAAATAGACCCAAAGCCTGGTCATAGATCCAAAGGAAGATGGTATCAGGAAAGATGCATGTTCCTCTCTTTTCAGGTGCTCTGTTCCAAAACTTAGTCAGCTGACTTATTACCTTCCAAGAAGGCATCCTAACTCAAATACATCCTTATACGTGATTGATTTGATTTTGAAACACTAGACATAAGCAGCAACTCGTGTGCCTCCTCATGGGGGACTTGCTAAGCTAACAATGTGATATTTGATAATGCATAGTGTACACAAGTATTAGGTATATTACATTTTTAATCATTCTATTCTATAACTTTTTATCAGTACTTACTATTTAGTAAGTCAGTTTTAATGAAATTCAAGCATATTATAGTCAATATTTCTCGTGCCTCGTCCGCCATCTTGCATTTGTTTTCACTGACGTTTTCGCATATGATGCTGCCTTGGAATTTGGTTAAAGCAAGGTATCTTATTGAACATCTCTTTTTAGGAACAGCCTTCAAGTCTTAAAATGGTGCCTTAGTAATCAGCTCTTTAGGTTTTGGAATGGAGCAAGAGTTTCTCTCTAAAGACTTGGTTTGATGGATATATTTGCTCTCTCAGCAGTAATAGTTGTGATATATCCCAGAAGTCTGAACTGCTGTAATCTATTCCACGATCCATGATCTAGCAGAGAGGCCATGACACAACATGCCAGTGGAGATGGAGCGCTTTACTGGTTCGGAGCCCGCTGGATGGTGAACAAGGGGAGGGGGAAGTTGTTTCCTTGAGATTCTGACAGACAGTAATACTCCTTAGTTTTTGATCTGAGTTCAGCCTCCATGAAGTTTCTCAGACTTGTATTTGGCTCTCGAGTTGATCCTGCATCATAGTTCGATTTAAAGCTTTCAGGGCACCAAACGGAGGGAGAGCATCAAAATCTCGTCATGCCTGGCAGGGGTAATTTGACCCAGAGGAGCTGACAGAAAGATTGGAAGGAGAGCGAGCGAGAGTGAGGTGAATATGTGAAGGGGGATGAACGGGTAAATGAATTAGAGCTGGTTTCTGTCTGAGCATTTCCTCGGTAAAACATATTCACCAAAGACAGACCATCTGCCTCAGCCAACTTTGATCCTAATAAATTTACCAACACAAATATACCACAGTTTTTATCCTCTTATTTAAAATTTGACATTTTTACGCATAGGCTTGTATTTAGCATCACCATATTTATTGTTCCAGCTTAGGGTTATGGATTTCAACACACACTTTATCCTGCACTTTTTGTGCTACAGACATCAGTTATACTTAAAAAAAAATGTGGGTTGTTGAGGCCATATTTAGGGAAGGGAATATCAAGGACACTTTTGACTAGAGGCCACAAGAAGTTTCACATTCACACCAAGGACGATAGCCCGTGTAAAATACTGCTGTGCCTCAGTAAAATATATCTGATAAATCATTGTCTGTCAATGGAGATTACCATATACTGTACCAACCTGAGAATCATTTTCCCTGTTAATATTTAAGTAATCATGTCCTGTGTGATTTCCATCAGCTGTACACACCACAACTAGAACAATAACGACAGAGAGAAACAATTGTTTGAATCACTTTCAGAACAAAGTTTTCAGGCTGATGACCGAGTAATAACATTGACAGCCAGTAAGATTCCATTCGACTTTAAATAGCTTTAACATAACTGACATAAATGCAGTGCAAATTTATAATAAACAGAATGTAATCGTGTGTTTGTGTCGATGCTAATATATAGGTATCTTTATAGTTATCGTTCTTTGTGTGAACGGGCCTTTAGGCCAGTGATAACCACCCAGAACGTCCTAGCAATCGCATAAAAATCACTTTAACAGCCACTTAGCAACACCCTAGCAACCACTCAGAACACCCTAGCATGGCAGTGAGTTTTGCACCAGTGAGCACCATTAATTTTCTTCCAAAAAAAATGTCTTATTTTTCTGTTTTAGCTAATGCATGATGTCCTGACAGGCCATAGCCCTTCTTCAAGTAAACCGCTTCTTGTCCGTCTACAGCTGGGTCGATAAATGAGAGCACTGAGGTCAGAGGTCGTGAGAGCGAGCTTCTGAAAGGAAATCTGCAGGCCTCCGTTGGCTGTCTTGACACAGACTTTGGCCTCCAGATGAGGTTTTAATTGACTTGTAAAATTCTTTGAGGGTTTTTTTCTTCAGAATTGAGGTCACATCAGGTCTTGGCGTTATGACAAGTGCTTCTCCGCATGCCTCTCCACATCTCTTCTTTTTTCTGCGTCTTTGGCAGACACAGACAGGTATGACACGTAACGATTCTGTTGACCTTTTACTGTGTCACTTGGTATTTTGATAATAATACGGTTGTGTACCCTCACTGTGACAGTGTCTTTCTGGAAGCTCCTGAGAAACAATTAGCTGTCAGATGCGGTGAGACTGGCCGTGTCCCAAGCTGCCCGCTGAGGAGCTTCAGCTCTGACAGAGTATCGATTCTCCTTCCTCTTCCTCCTGCTATCTCAGACGTGCATCTTCCCTATTCTGATCTTTCCACTGGATGCAAAGTTAAAACTGCAGAAGGGAGGACGAATCTCTCCGGTACATTCTCTTATTCTGTTTTACTTTCTCTAAAATGATATATTGTTTCTTTAGAAATGATTTTCTTAGCCTGGGAAAGAGAGTGTGATTCGGGCACTTTGTCAGATATATTAAAAGCAAAAGTTATGAGAGCTGAACCAGAGGAAGACGGATCCTTTCGCTTACTCGACAGAAGTACAGTTATTCCGCTAGTCATCATTTCCGGGGGTTTGACAGATGTCTGAGTGCTCGACTCCAAGCTGTCATTAAAGCAAAAGGGAAAACTGCAAATACAAAGAAATTCTGAAATTCATGTGCATTTTTCAGTTCATCTTTTCACTTAGGTCGTTATAAAATGGACTATATAATATAATATAATATAATATAATATAATATAATATAATATAACCAGTGCAGTAAAGTGGTTATATGCTTTTTGTGTGTGCGATGCATTACTCATTCTTTCCTCACTTTTTTGCCCTTGTATCAAGTCCCCATTAATACTGGTACAGGAGTTTTTAAAAATCCTAAATTGTGAAATCTCTCTCAGAAATGGCAGTAGGAAGAGAGAGAGTAAATATAACTTCTCTCACTTCCTCTGACTGCCTATTAAAAAATGATGCTGCTGTCTGAGTGCTGCATGTCTTAAACCATCCACCTGCTTCCTGAGGTTCACTTGAAGTGCCTAGCGTCTAATGTGTTCATGTTATGCTTTTTATTAAATTGAATCCATACTCAGTTTTCATTTCTATAATGCTCAATATATGAAGCATGGATCATAATGTAAGCTCACAGGTCAAAGCCAGATGGAGACTTACTGCATGCATATATTCTCATTGCTGATGAGATCACAACCCAGATTTCTCTGCAATCGAAACCTGTGGACTTAAGCTGTGTGTGTGTGCGCGTGTGCAAGTGGGTTGGAGGTGGACCAATCTGCACACATACTGATTATAGTAATTGTGCACTAATGGATATCGCTGCCACCACCAGTCTGAACTTGACTGCAGTCATCACCCTTTAATCTCTGGTGCAATGAGTCACGGGTCTCAGTACCCGTCTCTGAAATGTTTCTCTTTTTTTCCCCCCCTCTATTTCTGCTAAGTTGTTTCTGCATTATTCCCTATAAGCTGAATTGATTTCTCAACAGCCTATTAAGAAATTATCAGAGCATTGCAGCCAGAACAGAATCCCACGCAGCCGGTACAGAGCTCCAGGCAGCTTGAAAATGCCCTGCTTTCTTACTGTATATCTGCTGTACAGATCAGCAGCAGGGTGTTTGGACCGCATCTGATGTAAAGTAGGCAATTGTGACTGTCAAACTAGCTCTTTCCTATTATGTCTAGCTTATCTGGGTCAAAATTACTTAAATATTTTAAATTTGAACCTTCATTTTGACTTTTTTTTTTAATACAGTTGCTGTTTATGCTGGGTTCTATTCATATCAGAAAGTCACAATTTCCAGCTTCCCATTTGAAAATCTGTGATAGAATGAAATTAAGTAGAATTTCATCATAGAAACTTGAATATTCAAACTGGATTTAGATGTGGTTATATGCCGTCAAACAAATATAGGGAAAGCACTCAGGAAAGCTACTTTTAAGTAAAATTAAATACATTTACTGTATATTCTATTTAGCAAACGTATTCAAAGACCCTTGTGCAAAAACACTTTTAAAGTAATCTTCCCTTTTTCATACTCCCGCAGAGCGTGTGCTAGCATTGACATTTTCTTTACACATCAGTCATGCGTTGTACAAAAGAATGTTAGATAACCCTTTATTTCAGGGTTCAGTTCTCACTTTTAACTATAGTTGCTTGTTAGCTTGCATATTACTAGTATATTGGCTGTTTATTAGTACTTATAAAGCACATATTCATGCCTTATTCTGCATGACCTTATTCTACATTCCTTAAATACCCCAATACCTAAATTTAAACGCTACAAAATCTACCTTACTAACTATTAATAAGCAGTAAATTAGGAGTTAATTGAGGGAAAAGTTGTATGCATGTTCCCTATACTGAAGTGTTACCGAATGCTATATTGTAGGAAGCCAGAGATATGAAATAGAAATATTGCATATTTGACTTAGAATGGAACGCAGCCCTATTCCTCCAGTTCTTTTGGGGAATTTGAATAGAATGTGTATTGTAATACAGATTAGAGATTTTCCTCTTGCCTCATCACATGAGCTAGCATTAGCGATTAGCCTACTCACAGAGCTTAAGCAGCACAATGGCTCAAACTAAAATAACCACTTTTCTCTTCTATTTACAGTTACAGCAGTTATTATTCCTGATTTAATATGGTGTGTGGGTTCTGGCCAGTTCTTTGGAGATATGTGGTTATGCTATTGAAGAGACAGGGTGGCATGGGGAATCTTACTTGGTTTTGCTGTCTAAATCACGTTGACTCATAAACGCAGAGGAAGCCAAAGCTGATTTTCTTCCTTTCTGCATAGAAAAGTGTGTGAAAGGGAATTGCTGGAAAAACCAGGTCATACCAGCCTAAGGTGGTCAAGCTAGTCAAACAGTGAAAGCTGTGTTTTTGGAATATGGTTACATTTGGGTTGCATTTTATGAACCCTTTCTACAGGCATAACCTTGGTTTCCTTTTACATATGATTTATTTTATTGCATGCAGTCTTTCTGCATGTTTGTGACCTGTCACATATTATAGATTATGGTTCGATGTTTAATTATGTTGATGTTTCCTTATGAACTAAGCAAGATACCACACAACTCTTTCTCCTAACATGCATTATTATGCATAAACACATACAAATACACACAAAACAAACTGCATTCCTGTTCCAAACATGTCAGTTTCTCTGATTGTGTAATCCATCCTGCTGGCTGTACTGGTTCTTCACCAAACCATTCATGCTTGTAAGCCATAAATTAAGAAATTGCATTTCAACCACTTGCTTATCTTGCTCGAGTATGAAATGAAAGTGTGTTAAGAGCGTATTGTTTAATTTCTAAACTCCCCGGCCACTCAACCCCACAATGTTATTAAAAAAGAAAGAAAGTTCTGCCACTTCTAAGCAACACTCAATAATTTTTTTCCATCTGATAACTTCAAAACCTGTCCATCTAAAGCCATGATATTCCTGTGTCACTGTGTACACAACCGCTTTTCTAGAAATCACTTTCGCTTGAATAATCAGCCCTTAAAAGCCACATGCATAGACTCTGATGCTACCACATCCTGCTAGTGGTTATATATATGTGTATGACTGAATGAAATGCCCTTTAATACAGTAGTTTTAATTTTAGTTTTTGTTGTTCCTCTTACAGTCCAGAGGCTCATTGGTGGGCATAAAACTGAGACACACAACAGAAAAGATACAGGCACATAGTCTGGAAGAGTTAATGCAAGATCGACAGATAGACAGAGAACAAGGACACAT
The DNA here is from genome assembly GCA_037101425.1 of Elopichthys bambusa. Lineage (NCBI taxonomy): Eukaryota > Metazoa > Chordata > Actinopteri > Cypriniformes > Xenocyprididae > Elopichthys > Elopichthys bambusa. The sequence goes on along the minus strand of CM074454.1, from coordinate 10,007,697 downwards.
TGGGAGATTGAAAAAGGCAATGTGCTCTCTGGATGATGAAACATGTGTGTCATCCTGAAACAGTGTGTGTATGTCTTGAAACAGTGGCATGTGGCTTCAGTAGTCAAGAGAATGAATCCTATGTGTGTGCGTTTGGTTTTGTCAGCATCAAATGTCCATATCAGGATCTGAATCCATGCATTTGTGGATCTTTTTTGTGTGAAAAAATTTATCTTATAGGGCTTTTTCACACATTGCTCGTTTGGAGCATTTGTTTCAGAACCAGGTGCATTTTCTCTTTTAGTTCGGTTCGTTTAGGCATATATGAACACTGCATTCGGATTGGCGAGATGATGTAGTCTATGCCCACTTAAATACAAACTCTAGAGTGGCTCGCTTGTGGTGAGAAAGCAATCCAACCCAATCCAATGAACTAGGCTGTATCATAATGTATGATGGGTATTTATGTACATTGTGTGAAAAGCAGAAGTGTTTGTTTTGCTAATGCCCCTCAAAATGAATTGTGGATCTGCAGTAAAGACAAAGTGAAATGCCTAATTGACATTTGGTCAAAAAAAAAAAAAAAAATCAGAACATCTGTCAAAATCACATAGAAATACAGATGAAGTAATTATAACAACAGCTACACAGAAATCCACAATAAGCCTGTGGAGTTGGTGTCTATTTATCCTGACTGATGACTGCTATGAGCGGAATCCCAGAACATAAACAGGTGAACTCTGACCAAGTCGCATTTGACTTGTATTAATGCATTTTGGTCTATTTAGAAATGTTGCTTTGTGAATGAAAAAGAAATTGCAATATTGTAACAATTTTAATCCCTGTTTCGGGACAAAGCAAATTATCTACAGGTGTGAAAACACCCTAACTGTCTTGAAAATGTAAAAAAAAAAAAAAAAAACTAAAAGGTGCTTAAAGTTTAGGTTTAGGGGATGGAAAATAGCTCAGCATAAAAGCAACAGAAAGTTCCCCTATGGAAAAACGTGTGTTTCTACTGTAAATGTAGGAATTGCATAAGACAGAGTGTAAACAGAAAAGTTCTGCTCTGTCTACTGTCTACTAGATAAGGTGACCAGATTTCTCATGGTTGAATACGGGACAGGTGAGCAGAAATTTACAAACAATACGACAAATACGATAGAGATACAAATTGAATAAACTTGTTTTTCAGATACAGTAGATTTATTTACCATGTATACATTTATTTAACATCTTTTGTTGTTTGATTAACATTAATGACAAATATTTAATTAAGCTACTGTCCCAAATTCATGGATGTACTGACACACATCAGATTTTCACCCACCTGTTTACATCCACTTAAGCCATAACCGACTGTATTTACATGTGAGACTCCACGCGATGGACATTTCATGACAGAACACTTCTACTACTCATTCTATGATTACCCAGTAATAAAGAAATTTTAGGAAAGATGAAAAATGGACAAAACATGATTTTTTTTCTTAATAAGTCAGGACACTAAAAATGGAGCTGAAATACAGGACTGTCCCAGGAAAAACGGGACGTCTGGTCACCCTACTACTAGATAAAATATTGCCTTCATTGCAACACACACACAAATTCTCTCTCAAAACACAGATGCCACCATGTAAATGCTGTTATTGGTATTGCATTCATAATGTAGCACGTTCACCTTTTAGACGACCATAAATCAGCAAACATCGTCCTAATACCATTTGACATCAATCATCCACTGTTTGTTTTATACATGGGCAAACACACTCTCTGTGAATACTCATCACTTGTTTTTAAAGGGCTTTGGAAAGGCTCTTCCATAATGCCTTGGTGGATGTGCTCGTGGGTGGTTTTTGCTGGTTCAATTATGAACCACTTCAAAATCAGAATTAGCGCTCTGAGTATGTAGAGCTGACTGATTAAGGTGTTTGAAGGTCAGCTTTTGCCTTCATTGAGAGGAACAAATGTCCCCACAAGGATAGTAAAACGTGAAATCACCTACATTGTGTGGTTCCCATGAGAAAAATGGCTTATAAACACATAAACATACTAAATGTTTTAATTAAAATGTAAAAATGCAACAAGGCTTTCTTTGAGTGGTAGGTATGGGGTAATATATATCTATATCTGTATCTATATACATACATATATTTATAATATCTTTCTTACACTGAGTGACAAAAAAAATAATGGCATATGCTGCAGAACATTACTGATTTGTTTATAATTTTTCAACCCTTTCTAACTGATGATCCCAAGACTATCACAAGTCATTCTTGCGATTTCAACAAATCCTCATTTATAATATATTATAAATTCATATTATAATACTTGGTGACATTTTAAATAAGCATAATTCAGCACATTCAGTACATAATAGAAATCCAGATGTTTAAGTCATAAAAACACATGCACATGATCATCATGCATAAGGGTCTATCTGCTGTCTTATAACTAAATTTGTGTGTTTTGCCATATTTACAATGGATTCTCTATTGTTACATGACACCGTAGATTTATAAATGGTCAGTCATCATTTAACAGGAAATGCTCACCTTGCTTAAAGTATATTGCAGTCAATAAAAAGCAAATGTATATTGCTGAACTGAAAATGTTCAGAGTGCGCAGTCAGACCAGAGCAGCTAAGTCGAAACAAGGTTTAGGTGGGAATGACGATGCGCGACAGAGTGTGAGAACTGACCACAGTATTTCTTATTAGTAGGATTTCCTGTATAAAGCCCCTTTGGCATTAGGCATAGTGGGTCATACAGTGGGTTAGCCATAGAGGATTTGTGAAGTATTAATGCCTGCAGCTGTGGTTATTGGAGTTTATTCATTATGGAAATTACGGAGGCTCTTTAAACCCTTCGTAATGAGTGTAGTGGCATGAGGGTTTTGATGGCATGTTCTATGGTCCAAGTACAAGAACTACAAATATGATGGCTAAAGTTAGTTCATTAGGGCTATGTCGAATAATTTGGCTCCTGAAAATGTTATCTAATCCCCTGTAATCCACAGAGTAAAGTTTAAAGATGTGCAGTTCAGGGTAAAGTAGGCCACCATGTAGTGTTGGGTCAGATTTTGCTTACATTCTGGGGTTCAAATGTCCCTAAAAAGATATTAAAACCTGAAATCACCTACATTATGAGGAGCAGCCAATGATCACCAAGAGGAAATAGTCTGGTCCCACTTTATATTAGGTAGCCTTAACTATATACTTACATTGTACTTATTTTTGATGTATTTATTGTGTTCATATTGTATTGCAGAACACTGCTATTGAGGTGGGATATGGGTAAAATTAGGGACAGGTTTGGTGGTATGGGTCGGTTTAACGATGGATCAACAGTATAATTATAAATGTAATTACATGCAGGTATTTTTAAAATATAAGTACAATGTAAAAACATGCATGTACACAATAAGTGCATTGTATCAAATTATTAATTTAAATGTGAGTACATAGTAGTTAAGGCCACCCTAATATAAAGTGGGTCCAGTAGTCTTATAAAAATATTAAATAATGTTTCAAGTGAAACAAAAAGATTTGCATGGTATTTTTCATTTTTAATGATATTGATTTATTTTTAATTATTTTTTATATTTGCTGATTATTTTCAGTAGACATATTAATCAGTATTCAATAAATAATTTATTATTATGTATTAATACTATGTCAAATATCAATGTTCTTTAATTGCAGCAACGTTTTGTTTCTGATTTACTGCCCAATTATGCAATATCATACATATTGGCTTTACTGTATATCAGCCAATGGCCACCCAACTCTATTTTGGCATTGGCCATTAAAAACCCAATATTGGTCAACCCCAAATGCTGATATAAATGCATGGTAATGATGGTAACTAAGATGCAATCAGAATTGCTGAATTAAAACACTTATTATACTTTTTGAATTTTTGAGTTTTGAATTTATTTTAGTATCCACCGATAAGGCAGTTTTGTGACGGACACTACCACTTCTTTTTAATCAAGACAATTAGCCAGTGTCAATAATTTCACAATATCCACTGGTTATTTGACCTGCCCGATATGTCGTCTATCACTAGTCAGCGGTTTTGCAAATAAATTCAGCTCTGGGCAAATTGAATTGACCCCTATGTGATCTTTCTGACAGATTTCTATTGTATTTTTTTTGCTCCCAAAAACCCTCTTTAGCCGTAATAATCACTTTCTCTTTCTTTCCATCTCTATCCCCATCTCTCCGAAGACTGCTGAATCTTTCAGCCCTGGTAAAGTTATTGACTTTTACCCACAATCCTGTGCAATAGGGAGACTTTTCTGTTGACAGACTCTGGGAGTCACACCTAATAAGGTGTGTGTGTGTGTGTGTGTTGGCTTGCGGCATTGGAGCCTCGGCTAATTAAACCCCAGTGTAATTTATTAATACAATGTGTTCTGGATGGAGCTGCCGGTTGTGTGTTTAAGTGAGAGCAATTAGGAAACCTATCAAGCGGAAAAGATACGTTATCTCTGCAGTAAACTCCATAGCTGCAGGGAAAACAGGGAGAGAGAGTGATGGAAAAGGAGGGATAGATAATGCTTTAGGAAGCTTTTGCTTGCTTCATCGCCTTGCAGAGAAAACTTTTTGCCCCCTAAACTATTCAACAAACTATATTTTAACTTGGTTACCACACGATTACACCTGAAATCCACTATTAATGTTACGCTCTAAGATAAATTCCAAAAAATAGGACCAAATGTACTGTGTTAATATGAATTTCTCATAGGTGTTATTTTCAGTTACGCATTGCATTGGGTTTTTGTACAGATTTTTTTTTCTTGTGCTGAAATTTACAAAGATTAAATGGCTGTATGCTTGATTTTTTTAAAAAAAAAAATTAAATTTTTTTTAATTTTTTTTTTTTTACTTGTCATCCAGTGAAAGTCAGTGGGGACCAAAACAACAGTGGACACCATTGACATTCATTGTACGGAACTAAAAACTAAACATTTTTCAAAATATCTTCTTCTGTGTTCCCCAGTCAGTTATACAGGTTTGGAACGACATGAGGTTGAGTAATTCATTTTTGAACGAACTATCCCTTTAATTAGAAAGGGGCGTCCATCCACATACTTCTGGCCATAGCAGTTCATTTGCTTATTCACCCATCCGTTCATTCATTTCGCTTCTGTTCCTGCATCTAAATGCTTGTTTTTGCTCTTCAAGCTGGCAAGCGAAGCAAAGTTTGCCGGCCGATAGTCTGGAATGTGGATCGCTGTGTTATTTTACACTCCCATCAGGGGCACGATCCCACCAGCGGACACACACACAAAGACGGCCTTGTTGCAGCGGTGCCGAGTCGTACTTGGCTTCCTCTGTCTCTAATTGTCTCCCTCTCTTCCTTTCCAGTGGTCTCTCTCTCTCTTTTGTTAACATGCTAGCACACGCGCACAATCGCTCACAGCTAGCGTTAAGTGGTTACCATCTACCCTAGCATTACTTCAAGGGCACTCTGAAGCGAACAGTTCTTTAGTATTCAATTTTGCTATATTATCATGGACATGCCAGATAAAAGTACTTTAAAATGCTTCAGAACACACGCTCACACATAACGGCGCATGTTGTAAACTATTTGTATTCATGTTGAGGTTTCATTCGTGCGAACTCGAGGCACACGGAGGTGCAAAGACAATCCCTTAACTTTGTGTGTGTGTGCATATTTGAGGTAATGGCTCGGGGGATCCTCTCTGTATTCTTAGCTTGTTGAAGGCACTGAAGTGGAGAGAATTATAGATTCGGCACAATGAGCAGTCAAATTTAATCAACATGCCTGCTGTTCTCCATGAGCCACTGGGAGAGATGACACAGCTCCACGCCACTGCCTGTGTGTGTCTGTGTGCATACGTGCATGCCATGAGTTTGTTTCGGAGTAGCAGAATGCAAAGGAGCCAAACTTGTCGACATTTGTTAGTGTTTAAGTTATTCATGTGAATAAGGGAATGTGGAATCAGAATTACGGTGAAAGAACGTATCGCCCCGGACTGTAGAAATTGATGCTATTTACTTTCTTAATACATATTCTTGCTGCATACCTAGTTAAGGTTGACCTGTTTAGGCACTTTTTTGTTGATGCCAAGGACGCCCAAATAATATGATCCCATTGCAAGGAACCACCTTCCTAAATATGATGGCAGCTAATCCACCTTATTTTTATCATTACCAGCAGGCACAGCCATTTTTACCTTGATTGTGCAAGGCTTCCAGTGTCAGCCGCTTCCAGTTATTTTAGATGTGAAACAATTGTACTTTATGCTGCTTGGTATTGCAAACTGATGTTTATCATATTTTAATTTATTATCATAATCATAAACTTGCTGCAAATTGCGTGTAATCGAGCTCAGTGTTTCAACGGCGGAAAGACATCACAATAAAACAGCTTGTAAACAATGTCACGTATAGCATTTACCTCAGAAAAGCCATTCAGTGTCAGAGAAATTAACTCTTCCGCTTAATATATGCACTGTATTAACCTATATGTTTTACTTAACCTGGTGGTGATGTCTTGATTATTTAATGTATGTTTAAATAAATGACAGCCACTGTGTATAAATGATTATATTTCAACAATGAATTAACGCTTTTTAGACACAAGTGGAAAGTTTTAAATAAGGATATTTGTCTTAAACAAATGCATTGATTCACTTCAGAAGGCTTTTATTGACCCCCCTGAGCCCTGTGGATTATGTTTTATGATCGATAGATGTACTTTTTGGACTTAAATCTCATCCTCCAATCACTCCCATAAAGCTCGGAAGAGCCGCGATATTTTTAATATAACTCTGATTGTGTTTGGCTGAAAGAAGAAAGTCTTATATACCAAGGATGGCTTGAGGGTGAGTAAATTAAGGGGTGAGCTATCCCTTCAAGTTGATGTAAAGTGCTCTAAACAATAAAATAAATTCCCATAAAATACATAAATAATAAAATAGAATGGAAAAATACTAAAATGATATAAAACTTTTTTTTAAATGAAAATGTATAAAGACAAAATTGTTTTTTAAGTCAAATAATTGGCTTTTTATTGTCGCTGTACTAAAAGCACAACAAATTAAAATATTTTAACTTTAAATTTTTTGAATTTAGAATTTTAAATTAAATCAAACTTTAAATATTTGAATTTTAATTACTTAATACCGTAATTTTGCAGCCTTTTTGCAGGAAATTATGTCAAATGGTGTATCTTACGTCGGATGTGTGACCTCGAGCACCATTCCAGTGGTTATTTCTAGTAGTAAGAGATTTCCAAATTGTTTAGAGTGCAGCATGAATGCCAAATAATGCCTCGTTTTTGGAGATTAATGGGGATGGGCTGATATATCAGGGCATTAATGAACTCTGTCCTTAACAAGAGTCGTTTAGATTACATTAGCATAACAGACTCTATCCTCACGACTCCGCTGATCCTACGATCTTACAGCATGCACATCACGCTCGCGCACACGCATGCCTCGCTTTGATCCCTGCCCGTGTAACAGCAGTTGATGTGTTGCTGACAAATTGCATCAAAATTGTTTTTGAAGAGATTTATGAAACTAAACTGCATTTGGGCATTCTGCGCTCGAACCTGGCTTATGAAAGCCTGGGCTACGTGTTTCACTCACTTTCATCTCCCATTCACTTTCTCTCTCTGCGGCTGACAGCTGTAGAATGGAGTGATTATCTGCAGCACCAGTGATTGAGTGCAAAAAAGCAGGAGCGCGAGAGGGAAAGCCAGCAAGAGGCAGAGATTGTGATAGAGATGTTTCAGGAACGCTAATGAGGAAGGGGGTAACTTCGGCAGCTTCATAAAGGCACAAATACACACTGTCTGTCTACATTCTATTTTCAGAGAGATGCTCTTTATCTGTTTGTTTGTCCCCTTCGTCCTCCTGGCGACCATCAGAGCCCTGAACTAGTTCACTTCCAGCCAGAGTAATTACCTTAACCTTTGCACTCGTCTCTCACTTGATTGGGACCAGCTGGGTAGTGAACACACTCTCCTTCACTTTCTCTTCTTTCCTCACACACACACACACGCACACACGTTAGACAAGGGCATTCTTGCTATTAACCTTAATCTGTAAGCGCCTCAGTACAGCTTTGCTCAATCGTAAACACTTTAATTGTCCGTCCTGCATATGTCTCTTCATTTTCCAGTCAAACACCAGAACATGTTAAAGGGATATGAGATGCCTATTTAAACTATAAGGATATATATTTAAAGCATTTAATCATCCTCATGTCATTACAAATTTTATGGCTTGCTTTCTTTTATAGAGCAAAAAAAGGAATAATGTTGAGGAATGTACTTGTTGGGTCGTTCTCAAAATATGAAGACAAACATATCCTTTGACCTTCAAGACACAAAAAAGCCTTAAAGGGTTAGTTCACCTAAAGATGAAAATTATCCAGTAATTTACTCACCCTCAAGCCATCCTAGGTGTATATGACGATCTTCTTTCAGCCAAAGAGTTTTATTAAAAAATATCCTGGCTCTTCCAAGCTTTATAATTGGAGTGAATGGTGCCTTTTTTTCTTTCTTTTTTTTGAAACCCCAAAAAGTGCATCCATCTATCATAAAAGTAATCCATACAGCTCCAGGGGGTTAATAAAGTCCTTCTGAAGCGAAGCAATGCATTTTTGTAAGAAATATATCCATTTTCATAACTTTATAAACTATAATAACTGCGTCCGCGCATCCATGAGAGAGTCGAGTTCCGGCATATGATGTAGGTGTACTGTAAGCTCCGGTGAGAAGTTTATAGCAAAGGAAAATGTTGAAATGAAGTGCTTTGTTTTAGCTATACTGTAGATTTGTATTAGTCTTAAAATGGTGCGTTTGTGCATCTATCAAGGGTCTGTAGAATAAATAGTCTTAAAATTACACTTCGTCTAAGTCATATGCCGGAACTTGACTCTCTAGTGAAAGTGTATATGGATTATAGTTTATAAAGTTATAAATATGGTTATTTTATACAAAAACACATCACTTTGCTTCAGAAGGCCTTTATTTACCCCCTGAAGCCATATGGATTACTTTTATGATGGATGGATGTGCTTTTTTGGGCTTCAAAATCTCGAGCACTATTCACTGCCATTATAAAGCTTGGAAGAGCCAGGATATTTTTTGATATAACTCCAATTGTGTTTGGCTGAAAGAAGAAAGTCATATACAGCTAGGATAGCTTGAGGGTGAGTAAATGATGGGATAATTTTCATTTTTGGGTGAACGAACCTTTAAAAATATTTTATAGCTATATTAAAGATATTAATTTTCTTAATCATTGATTAAATAGTATGAAATAGCTCTATATATTTAATTTTTTTTTAAATATGTTATTTATTGATTTAGTCTAATCACTGGTGATTATATTAACATAACCTTAAAAATGTCTTTTTATAAGACTTATAATAAAATAAATATATATAAAAAATTATTATATACATATAATAAAAAAATTAACAATAGTCAAGTTTTCTTTTATTATAGTGGTAATGTCAGGATGTTGATAAATACCATCTGCATTTATGGGAGAAAACTGAAATTTTTATTTTTATTTTTATTAATTTTTTTATAGAATGACGTGGTTATACACAAAATGATTTCAAACTCTGATTTCCAAAACAACAAAAAAAGCACCATAAATGTTTCAGAAAAATAGTCTGTATGAACTGTACACCACATTTCATATCTTCTGAAGTCATATGATAGATTTCTGTGAAGAACAAATTAAAATGCAAGTTATTAGATTAATTTTCATTGATGCATTGGTAAAATTCAGATCATTGACAAAGTAAAGGAATTTGAATATTTTGTTTGCCACCTTCTGATATGTTTGGCTAAGATTATATATTGGACCCTTTTGAACCTTAATTGTAACACCATTTAGTCGTTTACTTCAAAGTCCACTTTGAATGTGCCATTTGGGACAGAGCCAAAGTGCGAGGCAGGTCTTCCAGGAGACTGGGATAGTTTAAATATCTCCCTTTTACATATTCAAAGAGCTCTTTCAATGCTGGCCCGCTTTTACCTGTGCATGTCCGGCCACTCGTGGTCCCTCTGATCCCAGCCTTAATTAGTCTGCCGGTCTCAGCCGTCAATCATTCCGAGCCGTCCGTGGAGACAGTCATTGAAAAGCAAAGGCAGAGGCGGCCATGACAGGAGGGCAGAACCTGGCATCCTACTCTGCATTAATAAACAGTACATTTTAAAGGTGAAGTGTGTGATTTCTATGCCACTAGCATCAGCAAACGAAATCACTTGAACGATGGCTGTTTTCAAACCAAGTAGGTCCTTAGAGAGGTCCCAAGGAGAACCTGGAGAAATCTATATGTTAGCACTGGTTAGCATGTGCACTTGAGAAAGCCCTCCAAAAAATGACTACTAGAGTATAGTATAGGGCTGCACGATATTGGGGGGAAGAGGGGGGGGCGGGGAATTGTCAAAGTACAGTCCTAGTATAGTAAATTGTCATTTTATTTGCTTGATTTTTGTTAGCAGAACAATGTAGTAACATGGTTAATTGAACCATGTTAACCAATTTGACCTTTTGATTTAAAAAGAACAAACCCTGACCTACCATTAGTTAGACAAACTGATAGCTCTGCCCCAAACTAACTTCACTGGTTAGGTTGATGTTGCTTTGTTGGATTGGTTGGAATCCTCACTCAAACAGCAATGTTTTGATAGTGCTGCAGAGTGACCCTTTACACTTGTTTTACCCTTTACAGATTAGCCTATGAGTGGTTACTTATAGGTGTCTCTACATATTAAGCTTGGATAAGAGAAAGTGCAGTATTTTAACACAAATCACTTTTAAGACAGTTCAATGAGGGAATATTGTAATTGATGCATGAGTTTGCTGAACTTGACTGTGGAGTGTCAAAAAACAAGCTGCCATGAAGGGTCAAACAAAGTTTGTATGCAAGAGGGGAAGTCTGCAAGCAAGTTTGAATGAAAAGAAAGAGATGTGGGGTTTACTATTAACTCTGCAGAGAAATTTCAGTGTACTACCCCCCGGTAAGGGTAGTGCTGGTTCAGCACTTGTCTGCTTGTGTACTGAACTACCCGTCATGTTGTTTCTTAATGCAGAGAGAAGGAATAACACATTGGTGCTGCTTATGTGAACCGTAATACACATTCCCACTCACAACATGAGCATCAAACGCAGGCCTCCTTCCCTCCTTTCATACTTTTGCGGCATTGCAAGTTAATTTATGGTCAGCTCAGGTAAAGATAAAAGTCATTTAGAAGAAATGTGTTTTTAGTTTGGCTCCGGATCAGAACAGAATTAGGAAATAAAGGAAATTCCATCTGAGCCATGCCCTCAGTTGTAAATCGGAGGAACACAGTGATATAGACACACACAAACACACCTCCTACTCATTCTTGTGAAGATGGAGTGTTTTGAAGGGTGAGTGGTGATCACATGACTAGGCCTCAGTGGTGCCACATGTAGGCAGGATGTTTTGGCAATATGTGCTTGTTTGTTTGTTGGATAAAACTAGATTTCCCTGAAAAATGTGACTGGTGTTTGGAAATTTATGATGTTAGGGTGTTTGAAATGGTTGCTATGGTGTTACTATGTGTTTGCTAAGTGGTCTTTAACAAGTTGCCATATGGTTGCTAGGGTGTTAGGGGTTTTTGCTAAGGTGTTCATGATGGGCGCTAACTGACCCAAGTCAAAAAAAATCAGCCCCTAAATTTCTGTGATATTCTGAAGCTTTAAGAATAAACTTGAAAACTTAAAAAATGTTCTTAAATAACCTTTTAAAGTTTGTATAGCCTTACACTTGTATAGCCTTACACAAGGAATAATTCACCCAAAAATAAAACTTCTGTAATCAGTTACTCATGTCATTCCGAGAACCTTTTGTGCAATGGAAAGCTTCCATGGAGGTTTTTCATGAAAACATTGATTCCAATAAAGAACCTTAATTTCTGTGGAACCCGAGAAAATATTTATCTGTTTTGTTTCCCTATACCATGAACCCATTGACATTAAAAGCTTTTTTTTTTTTTTTTTTTTTTTTGAAGATTTGCTCTTTCTTAAGAACATTATAATTGAACATTTTATAATTTATCTTAAGAGCTTTTTTAAAATTTTGATAGTGGTATTTTAACTTTAAAACTTGAGCCTGAGAATGAGCTAGCAATAGGAAAGCTTGCCTTAGCAAGCTCTACTAATGACTGATGTTTGTGTGTTAACATGCAAATCAAGGAGTGTGTCATGAGGCACACTGCATTCTTTTGTGATCACATGGCTTTCTTAGTCAGAGCCAGACTCAGCACAAATATCAAGTCTGTACTGAGATACTGGCATTATTGTTTCTGTTAATAATTTGACCTTGTATATGGGGAGAGAGGGGATCATCAGTCCAGATTATTACAATAAAACTTGTCAATTTGCCAAAACCTCTCTTTCCTGTCACATTTTTCTAAAGCCTGGATGGATCCAGACAATTTGCCCTTGCGCTCTGAATCAGCAGCAAAGACCGCCTCCCATTAACAGTTAACACCAGACAGTCACACACAAGCGCAATTTAACACACTTCCCCTACAGTAACCTCTAATCTCATTGCAAGCCCTGCACGCCAGAGCTCTGACAGTAAAGAGAAAAAGCCCGTCGCTGCTGCCCTGCCTCATATCTTGTCTCTGGAGTCCCGTCATTAAAGCCAATAAGAGCTGTAATATCCGCTAAACTCTTAACATGAATTCTTTATGAGTTCTGGGCGTAGGATCGTGGTGTCTGAAAGACTCCTGCCATTCGATTTGCAGTGAAAGTATGTGCTCTGCCAATCTAAACATCACAGTCAGTTATGTGGAAGTTCACTCCAGAGGATTGCCACCATATTTAGGCAAATATGACTGAGTTGCTGTGGAATTCTGGGCAGTATTAGTAATGGAATGAATGGTCAGGTCAATATTTAATTTCCCCAACTACTTTTACAACCTGAAACTCATAAACATCTAAAATTTGCTCAAAAATGTTCATAAAAGGAACAACTGTGATTAAATCTTCTTGTCTAACACAATAACTGTGCATGCCATCCTGGTTATCATAGGGGTTGTTTACGGGAAGTAGGACGGGATTGTTTGGCCCACCTGCTGAGGGTGTACCCATAATTCATTGAGCCACCTTCTGTTGTGCTGGAATCAGGCCGCCTTGTGATTCCTTTGATGAGCATTTGACTTCCGCCCCATTGTTTTTTAGGACCTGCTGAAGTGGTGAGGGGATGGATGAAAAGGAGAATGAAAAGAGATCAGGGGTGGAAGACGAGCCTTTTTAGAAATGCTTTGCTTGTATCGGCGTGTCAAATCACGCAGCCATCTACAACCCTTCTGAGGGAAGAGTTGAGAGGCCAGATCGATTTTTCTTTTAACTTAGTCTTTGTTGGTACCACTTCTGACTAGTGCTTACTTCACTATAAGTATAATAATGCATACCAAAGAAATTCTCCAGCATGTCTGTTTTCAAGTGCGTTTCTCGTTAGTGCGGCCTGCTAAGACGAGTCTGTTAGGTCAATGACAAATGAGTGTCCAAGAAAAAAATCTAGTTTAAAACTCATGTTCCAATTTCTTAGAAATGTAATCTTTGTATTCGTGTAGTTTTAAAAAACTTTTTTCAACAAATGGAAAAAAAAAAAAATTCTACAAATGTTTAAATTTTATTAAAAAGGTTTTGATGTGTAACCATCAAGCGAAAATTAAGACATTTTTTTTTTCTTCAATACATCATGTGACTGTACACATAATAAACATTATTTTATCATTTTAAGTATACTTTTCAATTCAGGAATCATTTTACTAATATAATAAATTTCATGAACTCATAGATACACTTTTTTAAGTTATACTTCCTGCCATTTTTCAAGACCTGAATTAACATTGCCATATAATAAAAATAAAAATATTTTAAGAGACTTGCTAACTTTGACATACAGCCTTGAAGGTCTGTATAGGTTTCTCTCTATGATATAATTTCCTGGCCCTTTTTTGTCACATTTAACCATGTTGCTTGCTCCACATGACTTAGATTTGGTGGAAATTTTTTTTTTTCCATATATCAATGTTTTTTTTTTTCAAAACTGCTTTTCTTTTTTTTCCCCTAAGAATAATAAAAGATTATGCCAAACTCATTATGATAGGACAGATTTATCACCCTGACATTTTTTTCTTTATTAATTCATAAATGAAAAACATGCTCATCATAGGAGAGGCGTGTTCATTGAATGTCACTGTATGCATGAATTGTGTGTATGTTTGAATAAATTAATAGATCCAAACACCCCAGCGGTTTGGTGATGACTTTTTCACAGGCCATGTAACTTGGTCGCTGGCCTCTAATGTGAAATATATCTTGTTTTCTTTCTCTCTCTTCAAAAGATGGCGTGGAGGGCCCTGGCAGCGCTGTCTCTTCTGCTGTGTTTTGGCTTATCTCACTGTGATGATACTCAAGACAAGTTCTTGTCTGATACAGTCATCAACAATGTCGTTCAGGACCCTCAAACCGGCCGAATCTACCTCGGTGCCATAAATGCGATCTATCAGCTGAACTCTAAACTACAGCTGGAGAGCAGTGCTGTAACAGGCCCTAAGAATGACAACCCACAATGCACTCCACCGATCACTGCACAGTGCACTAACGCAAAGGAAATGGACAACATCAACAAACTCCTACTCGTTAACTCCGCCAATGGCACCCTAGTTGTTTGCGGAAGCCTTTTCAGGGGCATCTGCTCCTTGGTAAACCTTAACAGTGTGGAAAAACAGGTGTATTACAGTGACACCAAAGGCGAGAAGACATACGTGGCCAGCACAGAGGAGTCTGTCACAGTAGTGGGGGTCATTTCTTATTATATAGATGCTAATTCTAATGCTAACCTCAGCGTGTTTCTTGTGGGGAAGGGCTACGGTGGCTCGGATAGCTCAAAACTCATCAGCACTCGGTTGCTGCAGGAAAAAGGATTGGAAATAGATGTATTCGAGAACATGGTTGAAGCTTCTGTGCAATCAAGCTCTTTTGCCCATCGCTATCTCCACGACTTTCGCCATGCATTCAAGGATAATGGCTACATCTACTTCCTGTTCTCGCGCACTTCGGGTACCAGCGACAGCAGGAAGAGCACTTTTGTAGTGCGCCTGTGTGAGAATGATCATCATTATTATTCATACACCGAACTTCAGCTCAACTGCACCCTCAGTATTGAACAACAGGAGAACACGTACAACAAGATCCAAGCGGCATATCTGGCCAAACCTGGGGAAGATTTGGCTAGGAATATCACCCCTTCGAATTTGAACGATAAGGTTCTATTTGCGGTGTTCAGTGTTGATGAGGACAGCGGTCGATCAGCCTTGTGCATGTACCCACTCAGTAGCATTAACACTAGGCTTGAGGAGGTGATTGAATCCTGCTATAGAGGAGAAGTTCTGGGGGATGAGAAACCAAAAACTGTTTATTCACCCTACGTCTCTAAGACAGAAGCCATCTGCAAAACCAAAATACTGGTGAGTTGTTGTGTTTCTTCAGCTGCTCTTCTATGTTGTGTGATCGTGTACAACCTTTTTGAATGTGCTGTGTATTTTTGCCCAACAAAAGGAATCGAATATAAAGGAATATAAATGTGGCGCAGAGTTCCTACCATCTCCACTTGCCAGTAAACCTGAGTACGCTCTGTCTGTCAAACCCATCTACACCCGAAATGACATGATGACAGCTGTAGCTGTAGCGGTGGAGAATGAGCATACGGTGGCATTCTTGGGAACCAGTGGAGCAGATGTCTTAAAGGTGAGTCCCATACCAGGGTCTGGTTTCTATACTCTTTAAATTTCACTTAAGCCCTTGAGGTTTGACTGCTGTGGTGGTCTGGCTTCGTGGTTAACAATATGGGTTGGTAACCAAAAGATTGTTGGTTCAAACCCAAAGATGGGTGATTTATGAGCCCACTTGAGCACTTAAACCCAGGACTTGCTCTAGCAGTACTACCCCTGTAATACAGTGTTTACTTGTAAGTCACTTTAGATAAAAGCATTTTCAAAATGAACGAATGAATGAATTACCTTTTCGCTTGCAGGTGCATCTTGACCCCAGCCGCCCTGACTTTTATCACAGGATTCCAGGGGAACGCACAGATGGTGCAGTGAACAAAAACCTCTTTTTTAATTCAACTTTGGACCACTTGTACATCACCACTGGCAGAAAGGTTTGTTTATGAACACATCCACAACACTTAGATCACGTTGAGTCAACAGATATCCTCCACTGGTTAAAATCTGTTTGTAAAAGGTGTTTTTTTTTTTTTTTTTTTTTTAATGGAATGACAAAGAAAATATATACAGATGTCATGTAATATCACACATCTTGGTGACATCCCTAGACGCTGTAAACTGCCACAAAAATGTAAAAGCTCTCTGTATACATATTCTTTTAGCCAATCAGAAGACTGTAAGGTGCTCTCTTCCCGTCAATCTTTTTACAAATGAACAAGACGGCCCATATATTAGTATATTAGAACCAAGAAGCTGAGAGCATAGTAGTTAAAGTGTATCATTCAAGTCAACTGCCATATTTCACTTCATAAACAAAGCAAAGTCCCTTTCAAGGAAAGTTTGTTCACACGGCATACATATTTGCAATGCCTCCGGGCAGCTATTTCAGCTATAAATTCTATCTGTTTGAATGGGGGAATCCTGAAATCTCAAAAACTGCTTGGCGAATTCACAATTAAATAACACATTTCAAATCAGCAACAAAATCTGACATGAACTGTCCCATAAATGTTGTTTCTTATGCTCAAATAGTGTTAAAAAAAAGCGTATTTTTCAGGCTAGACAAGCCAATGCGCATGTGCAGTCCTAAGTGTGAGTCTCAGGATTCTGTGGGAACCGGAGCTTCTAATGGCAGCTCTAGTGACACAATGACTTTATCAATCAGCTATTGGCTCTTTTACTTAGAAGTCTTCTGCCATATTTGCTACAATGCTTCTTATATCTCTATATATGACATTCTGCTGCGCTCCTACTTAACACCTCAAACACCTTTGGGTCCTAAAGGCGTGGCCATATTAATCATTGGTTTTGCGCACAAAAAAAACAAAAAAAAGGTTGTCTTGATTGTCTTGCTTCTCTTTTGTGTAGATCACCAAAGTGCCAGTGCAGGCCTGTGAGCAGAAGAATGATTGTCTCTCATGTGTGTCCCAACGGGACCCATATTGTGGCTGGTGTGTGTTGGAGGGCCGGTAAGTCTGTTAGATTCATTTTATTACCAAAAGCCCAACATCATTTGGGCATTCTTGTCCAAAAAAAGGAAAGGACAAGTAATAACACTGCCACACTACAACAGAGTTTGATATTTCTACTGTCAAACAAACTAAAACCCATTGCTCCTATGGGTCATTTGACATCCATCTCTATTAAAGTATGTTTTAGATTTTTTTTTAAATTATGGCGTAATCCAAGTCTTGAAGTTGTCTGCTAAATTTTATCGAGTGCTATGTAATAGATACCTGTGTTCAGTCCAGTTAAAGCAAATGCAGTGTGGCTCATTACCCATGTTTGTCTGCTTTTTTCCTGCAGTTGTACAAGGAAGAAAGATTGTCGCAAGGGAGAAGGAAAGAATGCCTGGTTGTGGAGTCCAAAACAAACATGTGTAACCATTCAGTCCTTTGAGCCCCCCAACATCAGCTGCAAGAAAACAGATAGTGCACAGGTACTAAAGCATAACACGTACACACTGTGATACAGTCTGCAGTTACTTTAAACCCTAACCTCTTAAGGATTGACTCAGGATTGATATTTACTTGCTGTAACAGATCCAGTCTGTGAATCTAATCCTTTTTTCATGAGCTGATGTGATAAAGTTAGTAAACAAGGCACCTAAAACTATTGTATCATACCACATGAACGCACAGAGCACTCTTCGTGCATTTCTAATATGTCTTAACTCAAATGGTCATGGTTGATTGAAGAGGCTTCCTGTATACCGTAATTAACTTCCTGGATCGGTTGTAATGAATAATGGCAGTATACTCCTGACTTATTTGCTGAAATCAGTATTGTTTCATCTTTCATATTGCATATTGTTTGGGTTCCACAGTCATGCAAAACCTGGAAATGTCAGGGAATTTTAAAATTGTAATTTTCAGAACAGGAAAAGTTAGCAAAAACTTATTATGGATATCAAAATCATATTAAGTGATTGAAAAAAAAATAATTAAAATTTAATAGTACTTATTATTATTATTATTATTATTACTATTAAATGAAATGTTTTAATTAAAAAATTATAACATACTTAAAAGATGATAATAATAATTATTATTATTAGTATTATTAAGTATTAAGTATGTTATAATTATTTTATTAAAACATTTAATTTATTCATAATTATAATATTACATACCTAAATATAATTATTATTATTATTATTATTATTATTATCTATTTAAGTAAAACATTTTTTTTTTAAGCCCTAAATATTCAAATTTAAAAACCGTCATCCAGTAACCATAAACAATTACAAAACACATAATTTCAATGTTGACTGATATATTTAACATATTTGTATGTATTTTATCACGTTTCCTTTTAAATCCATATTTTCTGTTTTAAACTTGCAGGTGACGATTGGCATCCCCTCCCTCCCCAGTATCAACAGTTCTGACATACTTACATGTGTATTTGGTGACTACAAAAGTCCTGCGACTATGGAAGACACACTAGTCACCTGTGCTCTCCCGACCTCTGATGACATACCGCCCACACCTGAGACACAAGGTGAGAGCATCCTGTTTGCCTTTAACCATAATAATCACCTACTGTGAAGCAGTCCTCTCGCTGCCTCCTTTACTCCCTGAACAAACAGATGGTGTTTGTTGAGCAGAATGCCTAAAAAATGCAGTCAGGCATGAATAGTTTTTCATTTCTTCGTGTTTGTGATTTTTAATTTGGAGACTGATCAGATGAAACAGTTACACTGAACCTAAATCTATTACCAGAGATTTTGTAATGTAACTTGTTGATTCTAGAGTTTCAGAAGCTTTTATCAGGTCATGCTTTTCTTGGGAATCGAACCCATGCCCATTGAGCTCTAAAAGTTCAGAACTGGTCATATGAATTACTTCTACCTAAAAGCCAATATGGTCATCCCCATATGCATGTGTGTAGATTTTGTGGCAGTGCCAGTGAAGATCACAGTGAATGACGGCATTGAAGTGGCATCTAGTGCATTTGAGTTCTACAACTGTGCAGCTGTGGTGAAAGGATCGGAGAATACCCCGTGAGTATCAGGCAGCTTTTTAAAAATGTGTACTTTAGAGTAGTGTCTGTACCTCCTTCTGATTGGTCGGTTGGGTGTTCTACAGGTGCATCGCATGTGTGACCAGTAAGTGGGGCTGCCAGTGGAACATTCAGGATCAAACATGCAGTGATAAAGATGAGTCTGTCGAGGGCGATCATATCATCAAACAGAAGGAGGCAAGTCATGCTAGGATGATAGTTAGTGAATGCATGCTTATAAATTAATATGCCTATTTGTGCATTAATATATGCTCATATAAATATAACTTTTAGTAACACAACAAAACATAATAATAATTTTTTAATTTTTTTTTCTTTTATTTATTCTTGCAGAATGACAGGTGTCCTCAGTTTGAGATCCCTGAACCTCTTCTTATTCCTGTTGGCATCAAAACTCCCATCCAGTTTCAGGGCAAAAATCTAGAGAAATATTCGGTAAAGTACATGTATTGCTACAGTAAATGTTCTTGATGAAAATAAGTTTTTCCAAAGATATGTAAGGGATAATGTACAGTCAGTTGCAGGTGATTAGAGCGGTCTTGTATGACCAAAATGGGTTCATTTTGCGATAATGTCTTTATTTTTACTTTTTTTTTTTTTTAATTCCTTGCTGAATAAAAGTATTAATTTCTTTAAAAATCATACTGACCCCAAACTTTTAAACAATAATGTTTATACATAATATATGAAATGAAACCAGAGACATGAAACTATGCCCAACTATGCCCAACTATGGTATCTTTCCAGGGTCTAGAGATGCTCGGATCAGCTCTAACGTCACCCAAATCCTTTGTTAAAAATAAATCATCAGCTCAATTGAAGGCTTGGGCTTTATGATATAGGCTTTATTAGTTTATTGTCATATACATACAGCACTTCACAGCCGTTACATATTACATACCCAGCAACTGATTCGTCCTGGATAACTGCTTTACTTAAAATGCACCCAGAGACAAAGGTCAAAAATATAGTTTAGACTATATTTATTTTATTATCAGAACATAGCCATTAAGAATCAAGTATTTCAGAGAGCAATGTAATACAGAAATATATTTACCCAGTAACTCTGTGAGGCCATTTGTCAGCACTGTTTTTATAGTAAAATGCCTTCTTTTAAAGTCTGCATAAATATAATTACACTTTCTCCATCATTCTCAGGGCAAAACCTTTCAGATTGGCACTGAGCTCATGAAACAGGTGGGCGAGGTGACTGTGGAGGCTGAGGGGTCAAAGTACAGTTTTGAGGGATATGAGGTCAGTACGCTACACTCGTATTCCTCCTCCTATTATGTCTCCTTCACTTCCTCCCTTCTCCTCTGTTCACACATTGATTTGTTTCTGAAGTCTGAGCACCAGCCAATATGGCATTCACAGCTATTGAGCCGCATGTGCATGTAGGGCTCAGTCCTATGTGGGCGTAGCAAACACATAGTGATCAGGTTCACAAAGACATCTGGGGAGAATTTGCTGTGGCACACAGTTGTTCCAAATACAGTGATGTGTTTGTCTGTATCTGTTTGCATGATTAATGACGCATTCTGTTGTTTTTATGCCAGTTTGCGTATGACAAAGAGCCAGAGGTGAATGTGACGTTCTACATAAAGGATAAAGACACAGAGAAGAAGATTGACAGCACCCTCAGAGGTATATTTAAATTAATTTGGTTCATAATAGTTTTTAGAGGGAGGAATAATCTCTGAAACTACATTCATCCAGTAAACATGTGGATCTTCAAGTTTTAGTAAGGCTGTGTATAAACATCTGATGAATGTCTTTGAATAAACAAAATAACGCAAGTTATCATTTACATCTTGGAAACTCATATCATGAGTCTTTTTTATATCCAACTAGGGATGTTTTAGACATTTTTAGATTTTGAAAATGACATTTTTCAGATAAAAAATGTGCATGAAGTTTTTAATTTATGGGTGAACTACTTTAAAGTGCCCCTATTATGCTGTTTTAAAGGTTCCTAATTTTGTTTTGGAGGTCTTCTGCAATAGGTTTACATGCATCCAAGGTCAAAAAACATTTTAATTTTCTCATAATATACAGTACAGCATCACCTCTTTTCCTGCATTATCTGAAACGGTTTGATAAACGGTTTGGTTTCTTTAAACCCCTCCTTTCAGAGAGCCTACTCTGCTCTGATTGTGCTTACAGCACATATCAGTAACGAAACGACCATTAACGTATCTGAATTTCAGCTCCATCCTCAGCACTTGTATACACAGTGATACAAACAGTAACAATGGCGTAGTGTTGTCAAAACTTAAATTGTGAAATTTAAAAAATGTAACACCTTGAGCGAATTCGTAAACACCCTGATTGGCCCTTGTGTTCACACGCTCAATCAGATATCCTTTGGTAGTGTGTGGAAAGTGGATTTGCCTTCACAGCACAGAAAACTTCGTCAACACGAACCAAACTCTTTGAGACCTCAGCTATAACTACAGTGTCTGAAGGCGAATCAAAGCAGACGTTGTTCGAGGGCAGCCAATAAAGGCCATATATGGGCATTATGCAAATTAGTTGCAAGCCTACGTAGGTTCATGCAGGGAGTGAGAGGGGAATTACTGATGACTCATTTCAGGCAGTTCAGAATTGATTCTTTCGTTTGGGAGGCAATAAAAACGCAAAAATTTGCAGACCTTTTACATTCACAAACAGCTATATTACACACTACATGAAAGGTAATATCCGAAATAGCATAATTGGGGCACTTAAAAGTATAGCACATGTACGTCATTCCGGTTTGATGTGCATTTTTTTTAACGGGAAGCTGTCATTTTCAAAATGCTAAACATCTGCTTAACATGTCTACACATGAACTATCCCTTTAAGCTACAGTCAGACTACACTTTATGGAAATGTAGTAAGCTATGCTACAACGTATTAACCAAATGTAGCTAACTAGTGTATATTGAAGCCAATATCTTATATATATCTGTCAGCCTGCATTTTCTGAGCAGTGTTTATCTACCACAAAAACAGTGAGACTCTCAGTTGGACAATTTGGTGACAGCATCAAACTTGAATACATATATTTGTGCAAAATGTGACTAATAAATCACCACATACAACAGTAAACAGCCTAATTTGCATAACTTATAATTTCTGAAAGCATACTGATAAACAGCAGTGTTTAATGAAATGTTTTT
Organism: Elopichthys bambusa; assembly: GCA_037101425.1. Taxonomy (NCBI): domain Eukaryota; kingdom Metazoa; phylum Chordata; class Actinopteri; order Cypriniformes; family Xenocyprididae; genus Elopichthys; species Elopichthys bambusa. Next base: position 9,985,253 of record CM074454.1, on the reverse strand, counting down.
TTTCTCTACAAAACAAAAAGACTAAGGAATGTTTTTGAGTTTTCCAGCCGTATTTTGTTGAAGATGATGAATTCGGTGTCAGTGTTGTTTTGTTTCTTCCATTTTTCTACCCAGTGGTGCTCTACAACTGTTCAGTAAGACGTGAGGACTGCAGTCTGTGTAAGAATGCTGACCAGAAGTATAACTGTGTGTGGTGCGACACCACAAAATCCTGCATCTACAGACGCTTGTGTGGCAAGGAGCTGCTGCAGTGTCCTTCTCCAAAGATCACTGATGTGAGGACCATTTTTATCACCTTTCTCCTCCTATTTTAAACTTTGGAAGGCATACAGTTGATAAAATTCATTGTCACACTTCAAGCTTAACTCAAAATGCATCCAAGAAGATCAGCGATTACAAATTGCCATTCCCAGTTCAAATGCAGTTCATAAATTTCCAGTCTTCATCTTCTCTCTCATCTTCTCTAGAAAACACCATTTCTTTTCATCCTCTTCTCCATTTTTCATGCCTAAATGATATATAGATGGCTTCTCTGGTAGTCACAAACTAAGTCTCTCACTCTAGTGTTTTGTTGAATCCATCTGAGACTCTAATGATCGCGCCGCCTGCGCCTGATGGTGTTTTATTATTTGTCATCTGGCAAATGATTTTCTCCAAAGCGACTGTATTACTCAAGGGCTCAATGGTTATGGGTGATCTTTGTAACTCTAGTTTACGGTTTTGCGTGTTATAGGCCTATTTTAACTTTGCTGTTCTGTTTTCATTCTTCCAGATTGTTCCCCGGTATGGGCCGATGAAGGGACAGATCTCTGTTACAATAAAAGGCTCTAACTTGGGCATCAAGCAGGAGGACATTAAGAGAATCACTGTGGCTGGAGTGGCATGCACACATCAGCCGGAGAGATACTCAGTCTCTACCAGGTACTACACCATATTAGATATGATATTATATATATATAGTATATTGATTATTTAGAGCATTTAAAATGCATCCATCTTGTATTTGTAAGTCAGAAAGAGCTGTTTAGCTTATAGTTCTGTTTTACTCTTGTGTTTCAGTGTTGTATGTGAGATCGGGGCTTTCTCTTCACCCCCCGAAGACCTGCCGAATGTGCCCAGCATGTTCGGGCCAGTGGAAGTGGAAGTGGAAGGGGGGAGAACAGGGCGGTCGGATGTGTTATTCACTTACAGGGTAACTGCTTTCAATGTTATGAAGGCTTTGTAGGCTTTTTAGTTTTCTCAGCTATACAAAAGAAGATTGTTTCTAATATCTAAGATTGTAATTTTATTTCTAATTTATTGCACCCCTCAGTTTCAGTTTCACTTGGGAAATAAGTCACAAAGTAAAATGAATTAAAATGTAAAGTAAAATGAAGTAAAATGAATTTTAAAATTTAAAATGTTTTTGAAAGAAGTCTGTTACAGTATGTTTAACAAAGTTGCATTTCTATTTAATCCAAAATACAGTAAATTACAATAATATTGTAAAATATTATTATAATTTAAATTAACTGTTTTAAAATGTGAAATATTAAAATGTAATTTATTCTTGTCATGGCAAAGCTGAATTTTCAGCAGCCATTATTTCAGTCTTCATTGTCACATGATCCTTCAGAAATCTTTGTAATATACTTATTTTTTTTATCAATGTTGAAAACAGTTGTGCTGCTTAATATGTTGAAATGTGCAAACCATGGTACTTTTTTATTTATTTATTTATGATAAATATAATTTTTAAAAGAAGAACATTTATTTAAAATATAATAAAAACAAAAATCTTACTGAGCCCAAAAAAGTAGTGTTTGTATAGATTAATATTATATCTATTCAGAGTTTCAATTGAAGTTTTGTTTTCTCCTAAACACTGAATGTGTAATCATATCCTTATTAATATTTAATAAAGCTAGAGTGATGTAGGAAAATGAGCTCTAAGGGAGCTTTAAGTAAGCAAATGTTAACAGTGTGTTTTCTCCCCCCATCTTCAAGGATCCTGTCCCCATGGCTGTCTTCCCCTCCAAAGGCCCAGCTGCTGGAGGAACCGTCATCACTATCACAGGAGAGTATCTAGACACGGCTAGTAAAGATGACATCAGCATCACAGTGGACAGAGAGCCTTGTGAAGTGTGAGTAACAAGCAAGCAGTAGATTTCTGGGAGAAATAAAGCAGATTTGGATCTTTGTCCAGTGTTGATTGTGCCTCTGTTTTCAAACATGCAGGTTGACATTTGGCCAGGAGATCACCTGCAAGACGGGCCCATATAAAGGACAGAAGATTCCTTCAGATAAGTTGCCTGTTATTGTGAAGTACGGCAAGGACACTTCCAAAGAAGTCAGTGGATTCGAATACTCAACCAATCCCAAAGTTACAGATTACACCCCACGGGCCAGCTTTGTTTGGTAAGTCCATTCTTAATCTTTGCTCACACATACAGGTTGTTCGCTATTAGGCATTTCTAACGTTGAATGCCATAGCTTTGAACATCTGATCACAAGTAAGACGTCAACATGTTTTAGGGGTGAGAATGTATGACTGTGTACATAAGTGCTACATATCTGTATGTTTGTTTGTGTGTTTTCAGCGGAGGCCGTAAGATTCTAGTGATAGGATCTGGATTCGATCAGGTGCAAAGAGCCACCATGCGAGTGCTGCCCTCTTCTGACGAGTTCAATCTCAACTCTAGTGACATGGAGGTGCGTCTCATGTTTGGAATGATGCTTTTGCACCAATCTGTGGTCGAGTTAGTGGTCTCTCACTATAAGCAAGGCTGGAATTTGAAGTGAAGTGAATTCCTTAATGGAATAATTCACCTAAATATTGAAAATTCAAAGCTTAGATGTCACCATTTACTTTTATGTCATTCCTAATTGGATGCAGTGTTGTCATTGTTAATTAAAACTAAAACTATTAAAAATAGCTTTCGTTAATTGAAAAAAAAAGGCTGGGATAAATAAAATAGAAATATTAGATGGAAGTTTCCTTCAACTAACTGAAATAATATTAAAGTATTAAAATTACTAAAATAAAAAAACTGACAGAAAATGTAATTAAAGCTAAATAGAGATATATAAAACTAAAAGTTACAAAATTACTAAAAATTAAAACTGAAAATATAAAAATAAAATCTAAATCTAAAATATGAATATATAATAGTATATAAATAATACTAAAATATAACTGGTTGGATGTTATTTGTCCATGGAATGCCAGAGGCAAACAGATATTTTTATAGTTCATAGTGACCACAGGCTCCAAAATGTATAAAAAAAAAACATCCCCATAAATGTAGTCTAAACAACTTTTGCTCTATATTCAAAGTCTTTTGAAGCCATCCGACAATGTTGCTTGAGAAACGGGTTGAAATTTAAGTTATTGTTTATTGAATGCATTTTTATTTTCATCTCTTTAATACTAAGTGCTTGTGCTTTCATTTTAAATTTTCAGGTTTCCTATTTTTGTTTTGTCAGATGTTATTGATTGGCTCTTACGAAACGTCAGCATTTCATTTTCATGTAATTTCCTTTTGATCAAATGTCTGGCTGTCATAACCCATTGCTTGGCTCCAAGCTGAAGAGTTCCTCTCTCACTCTCCTCTGTCTGCATCTACCTAATATTTCCTTCCCTCCATCTTCCTTCTCTTAATGTTAATAAGCAACATTCATCACGCAGCTGACATCCTGCTGTCTCTTTTTTTTTTTTTTTTTTGGTGCTCAGACATTTGTGAAATGTTTTATACAGAGATAAACTGACTTGTTTTCTTTCCTGCAGTTTGTTCAAGAAGTTAGCAGCAAAAACGAAACCGTACTGGAGTTCCTCTCTCCGGTTGTGAACAAGACTTATGTTAACCTGTCCTTAAGAACCATCATCCAGCTGGACAACTTGGTGGAGAACTTGACAGAGTTTGTTTATTATCCAGACCCCTCGTTCGAAATTTTGACTGAAAAAGCCATCACGGAAGGCAGCATCATCAATGTTAATGCAAGTATTTTAGCTAACAGCTGATTTTACAGTAAAGATATTAGAAAGGAAGTTTCGTTTCAGTAACTGCTGAAAATTTCACTGCTTCATTGATTGTCTATGGTACAGGGTCGAGGTTTTTCCAAAGCCATGACTGCCAAAGAGGCCCAGGCATTTGTGGGCGATGAGCCGTGCGTAGTGACAATCCTAGAGGACGATAAGTTGTTCCTCGTGGCCCCCTCCAGCCCTCCTAAATCCACCTCCAGACGCCATCGCAGAGACACCAGCTCAGAGGCCATGGAGCTGCTGGTTAGAGACAAACTCTAAAAGTTCTCCTCAAACTTTAATCAATTGTTCTGACCAACTTTACCCTACGTTCAAATTTTCTTTTCCTTTTTAGATCAAATTCGGAAAAGGCGAGTGGAATGTCGGCTCTGTACGCTTTGAGAGGAAATCTGAGGTTCCTCTTTACATCATAGTTCCTGCTGTCCTCATTCCCATGGTCCTCTTCATTGCAGCATCGATCTATTGCTACAGGTAACAAACTTCAGAGTGCACCAGACTGTAATAATGTGAACTTAATAACTTCGATTTCAAAGCTGTGGTCTAGTAAGTTGCGCACACACTCAGACATAAGGTTGTTTTTTTTTGTTTTTTTTCCCATATGGTCTCATACCCTCCATTTCTCATTATCATTTCCTGTCCTCTCTGGCTAATATAACAAATTAGAAAAATCAACAAATAAAAGTTAATGAAAAAGTAATTTTTTAAAGTCAACAAATAATAAATAATGAGTAAATTAAATAAAACAAAAATTAAAATTCACTTTGATTGTTAACAGCAAATAAACCTATGATCAGTATTTCCCTCTCTTTCTACTATCAATAAAAAATAAGTCATAATAAACAGTAGATTAGATTAAAATAATGTTTGTGTTTGCATGTGTGCAGGAGGAAAAGCCAGCAGGCAGAACGAGAGTATGAGAAGATCAAAAATCAGCTGGCGAATTTAGAGGAAAGTGTCCGTGATCGGTGCAAAAAAGAGTTCACAGGTAAGATCTCAAGCCATTCATACCGACTGACTTGTTCCTGCTTCTCAAATAGTTTATCATCTTATATATTCAAATTGAATAATGAGACTTTTTGTCTTGGAATGAACATAAATTATTGATTACTTATGTTTTTATGACAATTTTGTTTGTTTGTTGCTGTTCACTTCAGATCTTATGATAGAGATGGAGGACCACACTAGTGATTTGAGTGAAGCTCGAATCCCATTCCTGGACTACAAGAACTACACCAACCGCGTTTTCTTCCTGCCCTCCAAAGATGGAGCCAACGATGTCATGATCACTGGCAAGCTGGATATCCCAGAATCCCGCAGAGCCATTGTAGACCAGGCGCTCAACCAGTTCTCCAATCTCCTGAACAGCAAAACCTTCCTCATCAACGTGAGACCCTTAGCATAATTTCCAGTGTCCACCCTGATGACATTTTGAAATGGATTTTCTGCTCTGCTGACATGTCTATGTACTACTGGATTTGATATATTAGCTGACTTGTGTACTGTATCTGTGTGTTGTAGTTCATTCGTACCCTGGAGGGCCGGCAGGAGTTCAATGCCAGGAATAAGGTTTACTTTGCCTCCCTGTTGACAGTGGCGCTACATGGCAAGCTGGAGTACTACACGGACATCATGAGAACCCTCCTGCTGGAGCTCATGGAGGAATATGTCCACAGCAAGAACCCCAAACTCATGCTTCGCAGGTCAGAGCCGATGCCAAATCAAATTCATATGTCCATAATTATTGCTATAATTGTTGCCCACTTAACAATTTTTGATTTGAACGGATTAACGATGGACTTTAGACCAGTATATCATAGACTTGGTGCTTTTAATTTGTACTAGTAAACAACCACTCAGAACACCTTAGTAGGGAGTCCCTGATTCAGTTTGATTCCTGTTTTGATTCAATTGACTGTTTGCAAAGACCCGCCCCCTTTACTTTTGCTAAGTCCGACAAGCTATGGAGCTCTCATGCTACACATCATGTTCTCACACAGTGAAGAATACATCGTGGAGCAAAGAGGACACTGACATTGTGTCGATAGACAAGACAGAGCAGGTTACTTTTGATATGAAACAAAGTCTTGTATTTCAAATTTTTAAAGAAATTCAAACAATAAATACAGTTTTGTGGCTTTTTAATGTGTTGTGACAGATCGCTGTAGCGCCTCAGATCAAGCAGTTTGTGAACCGATCATCTCTTCTTTCTATTATTAAACATGAATGAACATCAGAAGGAATGTTGTTTCAACCGCGGAAAGAACCGCACATAATTTTTTTTAAGTTCAAGTCCACTGATTTTAATCTAACGTTACTAACTCCCCTTACTGCTTTGTTGGACAAAATGGCAGATTCTGTCATGATTGGTTACATCGCCTGTCAGTCAATTCAGGTTTATTTAGGTATATTTTTGTTCTGTTGTTCATTTTGCTTACATATTCTTACATATAATGCTGTAAATTATACAGGGCAGTGTTTTAGACTGGCAACATGTCATTTTGAACCATTCATTAAATGAAACAGGTAATTTGTTTGTGAATCGTTCTACACTGAATGCATTGTACTTTGTTTTTGTGTGCTGAGCTCGAGGGATCTGTTGAACAACTCTATTGCTGTTGTTTTGCGGTTTAATGCATCCACTAAAAAGAGACAAAAGAATGTTTTTAACCATGATTTTTGGTTAAAACGTGATCAATATCAATATCAGGATCGTTCAAATGAAGATCATAATTTATCGAATGCAAGATAATGAAGCTACTTTTTTAGGAATTGTCTGTACTGGTATGATATTGTCGGTCTATGTTTCCTGTTTAGATCCGAGACTGTTGTGGAGAGGATGTTGTGTAACTGGATGTCCATATGTCTCTACCAGTTCCTGAAGGTGAACAATTTTGCTACAAATAGAATCTCAGAAATGTTTTTCTGGTTGTGGAGGCTGACTAATGTGTTCTTGCAGGACTCAGCTGGTGAGCCGCTCTATAAGCTCTTTAAGGCCATTAAACACCAGGTGGAAAAAGGTCCAGTTGATGCCAAGATGAAGAAAGCCAAGTACACCCTGAACGACACAGGACTTCTGGGGGATGATGTTGAGTACAGTATTTTGGTAAGTACTTGTAGTTTTTTACTAAGAATTTTCTCATTTCCAGTAGGACAGTATAATTTCTCATAATGCAATTACCTGGAAGAGATATTTTAGCATCTACGCTCAGAAATGGTCAGTAAGGGACCCGTGCAGCGTAAAGCTTGTTAATACAGAATGGGTCTCGCTGTAAGAGAGACTCAGGAAAGCGGAGACAGTGTTAGTGTGTCCATCATTGTTCTCCTAACACCATTTCATTGGCCAGCAGTGAGTCTGTAATCTCATTCTAGACCGTAAAACTGCTCCTCAGGGACTGAACAGCCATTATCCGCTGGAGGAAACTGTTCGGCCGAGAACGATTCATGAGATCTCAGAAAACAAACAAAAATGATACTCTTATTTTGTTAGCGGATTAAAACCAAGATTTAATCCTAAGTAACTGACTTGTACATAGTGATGATCGGTTTGTTTATTCGACATGGTGACCTTTGTATGCTTGATGGTACCAGTATACTAAAGCCTGTTTGAACTTTTTAGACCCTGCAGGTGCTGGTTCACGGTGAGGGTCCCGACGTGACCCCCGTCAAAGTCCTGAACTGCGACACGATCTCCCAGGTGAAGGAGAAGATCATCGAGCAGGTTTACAGGAATCTGCCCTACTCCCAGAGACCCACGGTGGACAGTGTCGCACTCGGTTAGACCTCGTCTGTTGCATATTTTTGAGTTTCCTTACCACCTAGCACTTATGATTCATTACAGCAGGGAGATTTCCAAAAGCCTCTAACTTTATGAAAGTAACATGCATAAAGAGCTCTCTTTATTAACAACATGCTGCATTTAAAGAAACTGGAGGAAGACGTGCTTTTATTCCGGCTCTGAACAGATAGCGGTTTGATTAATGGTGGGATCTTGTGCATGTCGGTCTGCACTCCTGCGGTTCGTAATGAGTTGTTCTTCGAATTGTGCTGAATTGTTAAAGCCAATGTCTCGCATCATCCATCAGACAGATGAATCTGGTTAAAAAAAAAGGAGTGTAGGGAAAAACCAGCCAGGGATTTTCTTCTTCTCAGGTTGTCAAGTGTAATATGTGCCAAGTTTGTTGGGGCACATATTACACTTGTATTACACATATTAACCCCCAATCCCCCCTGTACCGTGTTGTAAGACATTACTTCCTCTTCTTGCCGCAGAGTGGCGCCCTGGCTCTACAGGGCAGATCCTGTCTGATCTGGACTTGACATCACAGAAAGAGGGAAGGTGGAAACGTATCAACACACTGGCCCATTACAATGTGAGTGTTTTCAAGTGCTTCCTGTCAGATACTGAAAAATTGTCTCTTATATTTCTCACTGATAAATTAATGTTGTCTTGAAAAGCACATCACTGTGATTTAACTGTCACTCTATTAAAATTATTTGATTTGTGATTTAACTCTTTTTTTTTTGTAGTTAATACATTTTGTTATTTTTATTTTATTATTTTATTTTAGTCAATTACAGGGCTTCTTTTTTATTATTTTATTTTATTATTCCTTAACAGGACTTTAATTTTTATTTTAGTTTATTCCATCACAGGGCTTTCATTTTTATTTTATTTTATTCCATCACAGGGCTTTAATTTTTATTTTATTTTATTCCATCACAGGACTTTAATTATTTTTATTTATTTATTTATTTTTTGTATTATACATATTGATATTCTGTATTTTATCATACAAGCAATATACAATACCATTATATACAATACAATTATAAAATGTTGTATTTTATTATATATTATTTTCCACATATAAATGTTCATACTAAATAAATACTAAAGAAATTCTCTCTCCTTCGATATTATTTCTTGTTAAAATTAATATAATTTTGTGTCTGAATTGATGGTTCAATATTGGTGTGTGTGTGTGTGTGTGTGTTAGGTGAGGGATGGTGCCATCCTTGTTTTGTCTAGAGTTCTGCACACCCAGCAGTCTTTCGACCAGAATCAAGACAACCATGAAGAAAGTTAGTGACTTTCAAGTATATTGAAGTCTTAAACTACTTATCCAATTGTATTTTAATGACAACAGTGCATTGCATCTTATTGATCCCCTTAATAGTCCAAACATATTGACAGTCCTTGATGATGGAAAAAGACAGAATGAATTAAATCTACTAGTGCATTAAATGAACAGTGAAGTAGAACTGAATCCAGACTAATGGCCCGAATAAGTATGTTCAAAAGAACCGTTCTCCAAACAGGAAGAGCATACACTTCTTCAAATGTGCTTTATGTTGAACAGGAAATGCTTTGCTGGAGGACGATAAAGTATTTCACCTGGTGAGACCGGCGGATGAGCTTGACGAAGTCAAATCAAAGAGAGGAAGTATGAAAGACAAGGCCACGACAAAAGCCATCACCGAGATTTACCTGACCAGACTGCTCTCTATGAAGGTGGATTTGAACATTTCATTCACATTTAGGCATGAGTTTAATTGGAAACGGCTGAGGTGAATTGGAAAGTAATGTACTATGTTTGTGTTACAGGGCACACTGCAGCAGTTTGTGGATGATTTCTTCCGCAGTGTGTTGTGTTCGGGGACTGTGGTTCCTCCTGCAGTCAAGTATTTCTTTGACTTCTTGGATGAACAAGCACTAAAACATGACAATGTTGATGATGAGACCATCCACATATGGAAGACCAACAGGTATGAAACACTGTGTAACAGTTCTGAACATTCCCTTAAAGGGATAGTTTACTAAAAATGAAAATTTTCATCCTGTCATGTCATTCCAAACTGTATGACTTTATATCTTAAGGAGTTTTATTGTCTTCCATTGTAAACAATAAGACAATTTTCAAAATATATTGACTTAAGTATTTTTAAATAATTCACTGTAAATATTATATTATATTATATTATATTATATAAAAATATTAAATATTTAATTAAAAAATATGTATGTATTAACATTTAAATACATATTAATATAACTAACATTATAAATATATATTTTAAATGTATTTTTATAATAACAATTGTAAATTCCCTGCCTATATATAAAAAGTATTAAATATTAATTAAAAATATGTATGTATTTAAATACATATGATGTCCATGAGCTCTTGCGATTTAAAATATAACTTTCACATTGAATTAACTGAGTTAAACACACTGCCTAACTTTTGGGACAAATTACAGTACGTATCAATTTATAGCTTGGCACTTGTTCACATATAACTAACCACAAAATTCCAGTTCACACTAACAAGAACAAACCAACCTTTGCAGCAGAGATTTGAAAACACTGGAGGGAAATGCTCAGAGCCCTTTTTAACTTAGCAGATTAAATTATGCGGGCTTTGTTGAGCCTTGATAAAATATTCACAGCGTGTCTTGTTCGATGAGCAGAGAGATTGACAGGTGAAGTCTGCATCAGCGTGCTTGAAGTACTCTCTTCTCTGTTGCACCCCCTCTCTCATCCACCGCCATCAGCAGCCCATTAAATTACCCTTCTCGTTATTGTTTTGCAGAAGAACCGTGACTGCTGGGTAAGTCACGAACAAGGTTTTGATTTATTTTTCGAGGGTTTGTTCTAAGTCAAGGCCAACGGGACTCTTGTATTGACTCCGTATGGATCGCTTGCAGCTCCTTCTCCATAAGTGCAGCTGGGACGTTGTTATATTAAAATCTCATTCCAAACTCCTTTTTCTGACAAGTGATGTTCTTTGATTGAATGAGAAGGTGCTGATTCAGGCATTACATCAAAGGATTAAAAACAGCTCTGGAGGAATGAAGATAAAGCTATTACAATCCTTTAAACAAAAAACAATGCCTTAGTTAAAATATAATGGCATTTCTATTCAGTAGAGGGTTTCTTGTGGCTGTCTTTGTTAAGCTAAATTGATTGGTGCTCTGAGCTTAATTTGACAGGCAGACTTTAGATGAGAACAGGTTTACCTTGGCTTGTCATCTTGTTTTTAGTTTTACTGACAAATCTGGGCAGTTTTTATATTAATGTTTTATTTATTTGTGCGGGGGGAAAAAAAGAGCAGTTTTAAAAAGTTACTGGTCCTCCTTTAAACTGTTTTGTTTTTTTTGTGGAATTCCACATATGTTGATGATAACAGGTCTTTTTTTAAATAAATTATTTTCGTTTTGTCATTTAATAAGAATGTAACTTCAAAGAAATGAATGTATGTGGCTCTCTCTGTGTGTGTTTCTGCAGTTTGCCTCTACGGTTCTGGGTGAACATTTTGAAAAACCCTCACTTCATCTTTGACGTTCATGTGACGGAAGTGGTAGACGCCTCTCTGTCCGTCATCGCCCAGACCTTCATGGATGCCTGCACCAAGTCTGAGCACAAACTCACCCGGGTGAGCAGCAAGGCTTGAATATGTAGTTTTTCAATCCCCTAATTTCATCTCGGCTTTCTGTCTCATGTTCTGTCTCTTGATCTCTCTTTCACAGGAATCCCCCAGCAACAAACTGCTTTATGCAAAGGAAATCTCCACTTACAAGAAGATGGTTGATGAGTAGGTTTCTGTTCTGTTTATCAGTTTGTACAGATGTAATCATAGCCAAAGTAACCATGTTCTCTTTGCTCTTCAGTTATTACAAAGGCATCCGTCAGATGGTTCCAGTCAGTGACCAAGACATGAACACACACCTTGCTGAGATTTCACGTGTATGTTTAATTTTTATGTTTTGTCATTTCTGTTTTACTTAATGTAATTTTTATTTAGTTTTTTTTGTCATTTTCTTTTTTCTTTTTTTGTCTTTTCTAGTTTTGACTTTTTTTTCTATTTGTTTTCTATTTTGTCACTTTTTTTTTATTTATTTCATTTAATGTAGTTTTAATTTTTTTTTTTTTAATTTAATGTATGTTATTGTAAATAACAGATTTGACTCTTTATCTTTCTCCAGTCTCACACAGATAAGTTGAATACCCAGGTTGCACTGCACCAACTTTACCAGTATGCCAGCAAGTACTATGATGGGGTAGGTGTTATTACACATCAGAGTATGTGAGTGAGATGACTCTCGATTCATGGATCGATTCTGAGATTTTCCGCATGTATCATGATTCTCTCTTGAATCGATTCTGAGCTTAGTTTTTAACAGCAGATGGCGCTCTTGGCTACTTTTTAACCGCACGCTCAAATGCCGATGAAGAAGAGCGCTCGTGCATTCGGCTATGTACTTGCACCTCAGAATGCTTTTATGATGCGAAATTAATGTAAACAGCCCACTGCGAACACCCTTGTAATTCGCTTCAATCTTTTCGAACTTTATGAATGATTATTTTATAGAAGGTTCAAGTGGTGTATGTATCGAGTTCAAGTATGGCTGTTTGTAAAGCACGTAGTGTCATCTGCTGTTATAAACTAAGCTCAGGATTGATTTGAGAGAGAATTGTATTCGTAAAATCTCAGAATTGATCCAGAATCATTTCTTGATTCGCGATTCAACGATTTATTGTCGCAGCCCTGGAGCCAATAGTCATTTCCATACAGACTCACATACTCAGCTACACGTATTTCATGCTTGAGAAACAGCACAAATTTCTTACTCTTTCTTGCCATGCCGTCCATAGATTATCTCGTCGCTGGAGGACGACCCTGCCGCCCAGAGCAAACAGCTGACCCTCAGACTGCAGCAGATCGCCGCTGCACTGGAGAATAAAGTGACCGACCTTTAGTGTCGGGGAGCCCAGACTCAAGAAAGGAGATGGAAGCGCCACTAAATACAAGACGCAGCTCAATTTATTGGGCTCAAAAATAAGAACAGCCCTTCTGGAGGACTCTGGTTGAGGGAGCCTCTGCTCCGTCGAGTGAAAGATAAAGTGAGGAGGAACACAGACTAATTGCGAACCCTTCCTTTCCACATGGCTTTCAGCTTTGTTCTTGATTCAGTGGGACCAATATAAACTCTGACCTGAGGGGGAACATCACAAACGTCGCTGAGAATGAAAACTCACTATGGTACTTCTCATATCAGCACCTGCACAAAGAAAGCCCAGCAATTTTTTTTTTTTTTTTTTTTGTTCTGCTATGCCAATAATCAGATGTTCAGTATATTCTTCCTGTGTAGATGAAATAAAATAGTATTATATGTAAATATATTTTTACACTTAAGGCTGCGAGAGAGGGGCTTTAGACAAAACAGATTGATTATTGTTTCCTGTGTATTTTAAGTGCCACTTTCATTCCTGTGCAGTGATGATGATGTCACATCCTGTGGATTCTTTGACGCCATTGGCTCACGGTTCAGTTTGTGGTAGCACTATCAGTTTGTATTGGTGTTTGTGATGCTGATGTCCGAGCCAGTGCTTCTTTTGTCCCTCCCAAGTATTTTTATTGTATTTTATCGGTGATTGCGGACAATAATGTCATTGAGTTAGTTTCTAATTTAGCCCCAGCGCAAAAGAACAGAGGACGTTATTGCAGAGCGACTGTCCATGTTTCAAAAACACAGCAAGCGCATTTGATCCATGACATGCAGTCACTCAGAACAAAGGCCAAGGAAGCTTTAATCTCCCTTTGCTTTGGTGTCTGATCCAGCAGTTGCAGTTTTATGTTTTGTACCATCTTTGCTTTTATATATGTGCACTTCGACACATGGCTTGCCTTATTTTATGACACAATTATGATTTTTGTATTTTAAATCAACAATATAAGACCGAATCAATCAAGGAAGTTCGCATTGCTGGTTGCCTTTCTTAAAAAGAAGTGTAACAAACCAGAATTTTCTTTGAATGTGATAACGAAATGCAAATGAACGTGACTTTTTCAGCGTTTGCCTTAACAGCAATAGTTTGGAATGAGCGACTTATATGCCAATTAAATCATGATATCATGAAATGATTTTAATTTAGTTTATTGGTACTGTTTTATTTTGGGGAAAAAAAAAATTATATTTTTTATTTAGAGCTTACCAAAGTTTAAATAAATGTTTTCGCAGCTGTCCGCAACCATCTAAAGCTTCTGTTGTTTTATATGTATCAAATTATATAGTTTAAAGTGTGATTTAATTGATTAAAAATATATATATAATGGTAAGGCAGCTGATGGTAAGTCTATCTGAGAATTTGTTTTGGTCATTTGTAAATGGTACGGTTTTCCTATCTGTTTGTTCTGACTCAAATGTGCCAAACACTGCACACTCTAATGACAAAAGAATAATGTTTATTCATGAACTGTACTAGTGCGAGCGACTCATGTTGCCTTTGGTAGGCGGTGACAAAGTCACTCTGCAGCCAATCAGAGGCTGCACCGCCCATTCTGAGCATGATGGACACAGCAGGAAATGCCTTTGAACTGTAAATATAGCCAGACTGCCAAGATTTCATGTTCTTTTTCTCCTTTTTCTTGTTCCTCCTGCCAGTTCTCCTGTGTTGTCTAGCTATGACCGTGTCAATGGCTTATTGTAAAGCTTCTTGTTTGCCTTTCTTTACCAGGTAGTGCCTTACAAATATGAGTAATAATGATCAGTTCTGTGGTGATTGTGTCTGCATTAAAAATTGCAATAGGGACCTTAGTTACGTTTCTGTGTTTTTGTACAATTCACTACTTTTTTAAATGTACATGTTGGCCTGTTAAATGATGTTATACACTAATGCTTTCTAATATAGCCCTGGTTTGAAATCTGAAATGCCTCCCGGACCAAATGGAGAGATACTTGAAAGCATCCCGTTGAGGATCCTGTTTCTTTAGATTGCCTTATAGAGCCTTTAAAGACCGCATCAGAGATGAGGTAAGACGGTGAGTTGTTTTCTTGTTTTATTTATTTAATGGTTAGTCAATTTAAACATTTGCTTTATTGTTTTATGGTTTGTAAAACCTATTAATACTAACTAGTAATGAATAGTCCTTATTAAACCAGCAGTCAGAGTTTGTTTAGTGGTCCACGCACTGTTTGTTTTCAAGTACTGATATACAGCTGATGGAGCCTTTCAGACACATTTATAACAAATGAGAACAAATTAAGAGTCAAGTCCAAAAGTGCCAATACTAAAGGGAAAAGATTGTACAGGTGGCTCTGATGTAGATTAGAAAGCCATCATATTAAACTTACTGCAGATGGGAGTGACTATAAATGGTTTGTACTGTATAATGTCAAGCCATTACTGTCAATGTTAATGTGCTGGATGTGATTTCCAGGAAATGAATGCACCCCAGTCTGAAGTAAATTACAGCATGAATATTTAATTTCACAGTGGTGTTATTGTGAACTAAAAATATTTAAAACATTTTTTGTTAATTGAAATAAAACAAAATGAAAGATAAAAAATGCTGCCTAGGCAATTAAATGAAAAGTATAAGTGCTACATTTACTAAATTAATACTAATTATACATATATTTGTAATATATGTCAAAAAAGTGTCAAAAAATTAAAATAAAATCTAATTCAAAATATTAATATGCACTATAATACATAAATAAAACTAAAATAACACCATTTTGCAGGAACACAAGTGCTGATATACAGTACAACAGCACTCTTGCTTGTGTATTTTTTTCTTCTACCAACAAAAATAGTGGCAAAAAATTCATCTCACAATTCTGACTTCTTTTCTCATAATTCTAACTTTATAAATCACAATTCTGACTTTATAACTCGCAATTGTGTTATACAGTCAAAATTGCAAGATATAAACTCACAATTCTGAGAAAAAAGTCAGAATTACAAGTTTGTATCTGGTAATTCTGACTTTACCTTGCAGTTCTGACTTTATAACTCGCAATTATGAATATATATCTTACAATTCTGACTTTATAACTCGAAATTGCGAGTTTGTATTACACAATTGTGAGAAAAAAGTCAGAGAACATGTTTAGTTGTTTGTGCTCTGGAACTTCATGGGAAGAGAGCAATTATAGTAAAAAAAAAATCCAGAAGAGGTAAATATAGGATTGCATAACTCTCCATCTCTTGCTCCTCCTAGCCCCCCTCCATATTGTTAACTTCCTCTGTTTATTTTTAAGTACACATTAATTGTTTTCTCTGAATAGTCCTGCCTGAAGCCCTGAGAGCTTTCAGAGTAAACTAGAACATGTATCACTTCTGGTCCCCGGCGTGAGTTAAACATGGACATATGTCAGTTAACTCCAACATAAAGACGAGGCTGTGATGCCATTTACTGGAGGACAACAAGCTAAAGGACATTAAATTAGATGTTGTGCTGAAGATGTTTGTTCGCTTTCCTTTACAGCTATTTTAGACTCTTACCTCCTCTGGTTCTGACACTTGAACCTTTTTTTCATTTTTGTTGGGTTTATTTTGAATTTTGTTTTTTTTGTTAGAGGAATACCCTGTTGAAAAAAACAGCATATGCTGGTTAGGTATGTTTTGAGGCATGGAAGCTGGTTTGAGCTGGTTTATGCTGGTCAAGTGCTGGTCCTAAGCAACTAGCTCCAGCTCAGGACCAGCTTAAGACCAGCACTTGACCACCTTAAATCAGCATAAACCAGCTTCCATGCTTCAAAACATACCTAACCAGCATATGCTGTTTTTTTTCGATGGTAGAAAGCCAATACCACATTTGTTTACTTAAATTAGCTAAAAAAAAACACTTAACAGTGTTAATATACTGCCCTCTGCTGCCTAAATGATTCACTACACCCATTATAGCTTGGACAAAAAGGAGTGAAAAAGGAGTGCCTTTCTGTGACTAAGAATAACGCTGAGTAGTCTAAGGTCTAAATGGAGTTGCTTACTAGCCTGATGACTCAAAACCATTAAGCATTCTCAGTTATAAGCTAGAGAATGAATGAAAGTTGTATGAAGACAACTTTACATATCTAATATTTTTGCATATTTCATTATGCCTAATTCATATGCTTCCCAAGTTTAAAAGTTTCTCATTTCTGCTTTTAAACCCTCCAGTGCATTCGCCCCATAGATTTTAAGTGCATTACTGTACCTGTGTTTTTCCTCTAAGGCTCGGGATAGATTTAACCAGTAATGTCTGTCACACTCTTAGTGCACATTATCTGTTTTCTATGATGTAGTTAGTCTTTAATCTTTTCTGATGCTCCAGGTTGTATCACTGGTCAGAACTTTTTATCACCTTATGTCCTGTGTTTCTTCTCCTTGTTCTGTGTTGTACTCTGCTCAGAGACCCATTTCAGCCCAGAGCTGCATGTCTAATTAGCCTATGTCCTCACCTGCCTGCTAAAACAACTGGGAACATGGATATGGAGACACATACGGTGTGGTAGCGTATGCTGCTCCTAATAAGATACAATCCATATATATCTTGAAGGGACAAATTAAAAATGTCAATGTTAGAAAATGTCAAAGACCGAGGTTTTACTTTAAACCCCATTGTAATAATTGTTCAATTTTCCAAGGATCAGCATTCTCCCCTAAAAGTGATCGTGCAGACCAAACCCTGCTCAACACTGCTGTCTATAATTATCAGTTAACTGATTCACATGTGTTTTATCAGGGTTGGAGGTCAACTTTGCAGGTAGGTTGATCTCCAGGAACAAGGCTGGGCACCCCTGGTCTGCAACGTCACCAAGGCTCGCCCCGATCGTCCTGACGGGGGCGCTACAGCGGTCAAAAATACGGTGTTTTATATCGTTGGATTCCTTGGCTCAAGGTAGAAATTTTGGGGTGTCTGGGATTTTTTTTTTTTTTTTTTTTTTTGTAAAAACCTACTTTTGCAAACTTGTCCTAGGTTTTTGACCCGATCGGAACCAAACCAGTGCAGTGAGATTCTCTGGAATCTGACTGTCAATAGTATCAAAATAAAGTTGAAATTCCGATTCACCAAGGGCCGCCAAAATGTTCGAACTAGCTGGTACCAGTTTTGCTAAATTGGCTGTAATTCGTGAACAGAATGAGATATTTTCACCAAACTCATCACGCCCATGTAAGAGCTCGTTCTGTGGTCGGGTGAAAAAGGACACGGTGACTGGCCGCTTGGTGGCACTATAACAGGAAGAAAAAAAAAACCGGAAAACGGCTATAACTACACCATTTGTCCAGTCGACTTGAAAATTGGCGTGCAGTGTCTTCATCCGAGGGGCCACAACTGTATGAGGACAGTGATGCATCTCGAAAAACATGTCCGCCATCGGCCACTGAATTTTGACCAGGTTAACAGAGGCCAATCGGAACGTAAACTCGCTGGGCATGTTTGACTCTTGGCCCTAGAGCCCTGTGAGAAATTCGAAAGACATCGGCCACCGGGTGGCGCCTTTGCGTTTTGTTTTTCATGTGCGCAAAAGATCGTGTATCGCACGATTTTTTTCACGCACGCCCACAACATTCGTACCGCACGGTAGAACTCCTCGTTCTGAGCTATTTTACTTCTAGGATCACCGCTGTCTATTCGGTCATTAAATATTGGAGATTATTTCAAAAAACATCTTTGACGAACTTTTGGCTCAACCTCGATAAATGTTAAAAAGCTTTAAAAACTGCATATTTCTTATGGTAAATTGCCTGTATTTGCTGTAAATTGTCTTTTCCATCTATGATCGAGATGGTTATAGGCTTGCTAATTAAAACCTTTATTCCCTTTTACACGTGCTTAAAGGCCTTGATTATTATTATTATTATTAATGTATTTTATTTTATTATATTTTATTAATAATATCCAAAAAAATGGCCTATAAATGTTTTAAATTGACTTAAAATAATTAATAAATAATACTCTATTAAATGTTATTACTTTATTAATTTTATGTATTAATTTAACATTTTTAATTTATTTATTTATTATAAATTTAAGACATTGCGTTACCCCTCTGAAAGTTTGCTCCTTGGCCCTTGGATTAGAGCCACTGATCTGAAGAGAATGTGAATTTGCATACATTTCATTTTTATTCTTGTAATTAGCTTTGCCTTTCCAACAGTATTATCAGCTCTCTTCCCAACCCACACACACACACACACACACACACATACACACACACACAATCTCTGTTACCTGGGCAACCCTGCCAGGGTGGAGGAATACCTCTCACCACCTACACTTCCCTCCTTCCCTTTCTCTCTCTCAGTCTCTCTCTCCTCCTGTATAAGCGTCCTGCCTCTCTCTGAGAGACTCAAGGGAAGTATAGCAGCTCAGGCACATTCAGACTCAGCCATCAGACTGCACTTCCCTCACTCTCTCCTCATCCCTCCATTCATCCCTCTCCTGTCTAATAATCTCTTTCTCTTTTCCCTTGTCATTCCCCTCTGCACTGTTCATCTCTTCTCTTTCCATCTCTTAGATTGACTTTGGTAAAGTTTAAACCATGGGCTGTGGGAATTCCACCGCTGCCAGCACAGCTGCAGGTAAGTGTGCTGCTTTTCCGCCCTTATTTCTGTGTGTGTGTTGGTGTGTGTGAGCTGTGTAAACAAAACCATGTCTGCTCATGTGAGTTTAGTAATCTAGTCATCTCTCTCTCTTTCTCTTCCACTAACCGTTGGCTGCTGGCCAGACACACTGTTGTGAATGGGAGTCTGTCAGGACTGAATCATTCACACATCAAGAGTCGTTCAATACAGTCCTTGCAGATTTAAATAGATCAAATACATCCTACCAGTTGTTTAACGATTAGAAGTAAAGCTGTTCTTGAGTGTGGTCGAGTCTTTGTGCCTAGAGGTTCATTGAGATTAAATGAAATTCATGAATGGTGTTTGTTTACACCACTGAGAAGGGATGTAGACTGACGTGTCTCTCTCGGCTGGATGTGGACAAGTGTGTGAACGTTCTGTTCTCAGTCATTTTTCAAAAATCAAGAGAATTAGACGGCAATCTGAACATGCTTCAGTATGAGTCATCTCACATGGGTACGCACACACATAAATAAACAGGAGCCGTGGCAGGAATGGGCATGAACCGCTCTGTGAGGGTCGTAGTCGAGTCATCAAAAAATGAACATTATTTCAAGCATTACAGTGGGATGAAAAGATGTATTTGCATTGTTAAATCAGGTTTGTGTCTGCAGGAATTCATGGGGATATGATTAATGATTAAGACTAATGCTATGTCTATTATATCTGTGAAGATTCAGCCAATATATTTTTTTGTATTGGCTGCATAACCACTTGTCAGTTAACTTTAAGATTTGTACTTGTGCGCACACACATTATGTTAGCTTGATGACTCATAGTTTGATTGACCAGACATTGGACAGAGCTCTCACCATACCAGCGAACTACAAATCTGCCCGACAACACCTTCCTTTTATATTATAACACTGTAATAACATAATAATGACATGCTAATTACTTATGCTTATTTTATTTAAAAAAATTTTTTTTTACATTTTATCAGTCTTCTAAACCTGGTCTGCACAATGTTGGAATGTGTATTTTATGTAGGTTAAGCGGATGAAGCAGATTCAAGACAGCGATACACGTTTCTTTAAAATGATTCAGTGTATAATGATGAAAAGAAACATGTGGTATGATTAATCTGTTTGTTTATTTCCACAGGTCCATCTGAGTCAGCCAAAGATGTGTGAGTATTCCCAGAACAACAAATATATACTTTGGCAACTCATAGTTTACGCACGCACGCACACACACACTCACTCTCTCTCTCTTTCTCAAAGCTTTTTAGACTGTTAGGTTTGTTTTTTGAGTTGTAACAATATATTAACTTTGGTATTGTGGTGAAAACTATGGTTACCTGGTAATTTCTTTACATTTTGGTGAATTTTCTTCGTGAAAAAAGGCTTTGATTTCAGAGAGAAAAAATAAGATAAACAGGAGGGAAGTAAGCCTTCAGTTTCTGGAACTGCTTGCTTGTCAATCAATTTCCCTTCAGAGAAAATAAACAGTGGGCCTTAAACGCTGCCTGTCATTTTCCAAACATTTTCTGGACTTATTCTCCCACGTGCAAACAACAAGCACCAGCACTCAGCAGGAGAGAGTCTCACGCACAGATATCAGGGCCCCGACTGCCACACACATTCACCACAATAACACACCTGTAGAGATCTAATGCATCATACATATTCACAAGTCTCTTGTAAGAATTGTATTATTGTTAATACATGTTCACAGCTTCTAATCAAGGTTCTCTGTAGGATCGTCTCACCAAACTGCTGTATGTGATGCTCAAAAAACTTTTCTAAGTTGTGCGTTTGCCTCTTACATCAGCCCTTAGATCATCGTTCTGTTCTGGGCCCACAGGCAAGACGAATCATCTGTCGACGATGAGAAGAGGAGGAACTATGGTGGAGTGTATGTGGGCTTACCTGCAGACCTCAGCAACGTGGCCATCGGCCAGACACCCTCCACACACAAAGGTGAGTTAATGACCCAGCTTTACATGCACTTACACAGGTACCTTCTGTATTCAATTATCATTAGTTGTAGTATTAGCTGCAGTAGTGCTAGTAATGGTAGATAAAGTAAAGAGTAGATATAAAAACTAGTGAACAGACAATCAAAACAGAGTCTTGTTTTCTGATGATCAGTGGAATTGATGCAATTAAGTAAATCATTAAATGTAAGAAAAACACAAACTAATCACAGTCTAGTATGCATATTTTATAATGTCATTGCTGTCAGCGTAGTAATAAAGTATATTAATATGCAGGACATATATATATATATATATATATATATATATATATATATATATATATATATATATATATATATATATATATATATATATATATATATATATAAATATAAATATAAATATATATATATATATATATATATATATATATATATATATAATTTTTTTTTTTTTTTAATTCATTGGTAATTTGATTCTATCTTAAACATGGTGTTTGTGAAAAGTTCATGTGAACTTAAGACACACTTTTGTACCTTTTTTCTCTCCTTATTTTGTTAATCCACTGAGGTATATACACATTTAAAGGAGTTCAAGGAAATGTAAGTGTGAAGTGGGCCTTCACTTCCTGAAACTCATTACTCACTCAGTGGAAACCAATTTCCTGAATTCTCTCTGGTCTCATGTTGAGAATTAATAAAGACGTGGAGAATTCAAAAAAAAAAAAAAAAAAAATCTTAAATTAAAGTTATGAATTATATTTAGGTCTGTGGCTTGAGTTAGGATGCGTGTGTGTGTGTGTGTCTGTGTGGCTCTGGGACGTGTTAATTGGAGAAACATCTTTCCGCAGTGGAAGTGGAAACTGCTGAGTGCCAAAGAGAGTGTGAATAGAGCTAAAGGTTTGTGTGGGGATGTACATCAGTGCTGTTATTAACTAAAACTATATGTAAAAAATATTTTTTGATTGAAATAGATTGAAATAAAGCTTTCTAAATCCTAAAACTGCAATATAGAAATATTTTTTTTTTAAATGACAAAAGCACATAAACTAAATTACTAAATTTACATTACTAAAATGAAAATAAAAACTGTAAATATAAAAGCCAATTCAAAATAATATTAAATATTATATAAAAGTATATAAATAATACTAAAATAACACTGATGCACATGTATGTGTGAGAGAGCTGGATTGTGCTTTACTATATCAACTAACGCATATTTCCATCAACAGAATAATGATGTTCAGAACTGAACGCACAGATAAAGGTAAGCCTAAGCCTATCCTATATTTTATATGTTATATATTTTCATAACTTATGTTAGTGGTTGCTGGAGGATTTGCAGAATAAGACTTTCATTGATGTAACAACTTTTCCCATATATATGACAATAAACTTGTGAATCTTGAATTAGTGATCAAACAACAGAAATCAAAATGAGTTGCTATACAGCCTACAGCTTTCTAAGGCAACCTAAGTACCTGATTTGGAATACTGTAATTTAGATTGTCAGCAACTCTGTGAATAACACTCCTCATGCTCCATTTATTTCAATGGAGTTTGATGTTAGCATGCCGCTAAGCTATCAGTGCAGATAAAGACTATTTAGCGCAAAACTCTTAATAAGCATAAAAATACATTGCACACAGAAATAGTGAGTACTACAGAAACTCAGTCTGAATTATACTGCAATTTTTTAACAGTTTTCAGTATATAGCCTAAGTATTTTTAGACTATGTTTTCCTACTTTGTCCACCATCTTGGATTTATTTCACAGAGTTTGTCGCAATGCATTCTGCCTTGCCTTACTCCAAGAAGGATATATACGTGATGCTGCCTGAAAATGTAATTAAAACAAGGTATATAACAACCTTTTGGAATTTCCAACTTCATGTTGGAAGTGCCCTTAAAATGCTGCCTCAAAATAAGGGTTCCAAAAGGGCGGTTTTCACAGCGATGCCATAGAAAAACCATTGGGTTCCCCAAAGAACCTCTGACAACCTTTGCACTGCAAAGGTTCCATTGATGTCAAAGGTTCTTCATGGAACCAGCAATGCTAATAAAGAATCTTTCTTTTTAAAAGCTTGTTTTGTAGGCCACTCACCATGTTTTGGAGCAGAGGTAATAAGCTATTTGCATGTACATTGACTGCTCTCTTTATTTAACTCGCAGGGCTGTCTGGAGGGAATCCTGGCTGAAAAGTGCTGCGTAATAATCTCAACAGGGCGCAATCTTCGTCATTGTTGATCCTCTGAGAGACAATCACCTAATTGAACCCTCTGGAAACTGAACTGGAATTGGTTCTGCTGACAATGTCAGAGGTCAGAGACAAATCTGAGTTTGTTAGCAACACTCAGCGCAATTAAGGGCAACTGCTACCAGCACCTTGTTTCTCAGGACAACGACACACAGGTGTTAATGACAATCACAAAGCAATGGAAATTCTGTAACTCTCTGAGCTCAAACATTTCCCTCACAAAGTTGCTCTGTACATGTCACATTTATTAAGGGGTTTCACAAGGGTCAAGTGGTTTCCAAAGGGGGTAAAGAGGCACTTTTTATGCACTCATCCTTTTGCCCTTTCAACATGATCCACATCCTCTCAGACACACTTCTCTAGTCATAACAGGAAATCTTGTATAAGAAAGAATTCATTTAGTAAGTGTCATGTTTGCAAGACAAGGTACATGAAGTGCCTGTTGAAGGAGCTTGTTTCTCTGCCGACAGTCTGTGAGGTGAGTGCTCTTATTGCTTCTTCAAGACCTTTACAGTCGTCCGGAGGTGAAATCAAGGGTTATGTGTTTGTGATTGGTTTTAAGGTCCCTCCATTCCGGTAACCCAATTAGAGTGACCCACTGAGAGCCTCTGAAGAACAAGTTTCAAAACAAGTGTATCTGTGCTAGCAGCTCCTGACCTGAGAGAACTCTGAGGACTGTGAATGTAGGCCAGCGATCGCACTTTTCAGCATCAGGTCAGCTGGAACACACTCCTGTGACACAGGGGAAATGAGTTGAGGAGTGAAAGAAAGTGAGAGAGTGCTTGAGCCAGACTGTCTCAAAGCGGGTGCTGAGTGAAAGGCCAGTTCTTGAGGGATGGAAGGATGTCAGATAACACTGACACAGGTTCTAGCTGAACTCCCATGAACTCCCATTTTCTCACACCTACTGCCGGATACACACTGTGCGATTTTTCTTCGCAGACTACACAACTGTCTGGGGTACTATTTAATTGCCGTTACACAACGGATCAGCGGCAGGGGGTCACACGTTACACAACATTTCAATAGGAAGAATCACGGACAACCCTTTCTGTTCTACAAACTATGTTTTACAACCAAACACGCAAGAATTGATAGAGGAAATAACATAAGATCATGTGTGAGACCGAATGTCTGAATACTCACACCGAAAGAAGCCTCTGATGAAGTTGTCAGTGTGCCTATTTGCAGCAAAAAAAAAAAAAAAAAAAAAGAATATGAAGGAGAGAATGGTTGCTTCTGTTGCAGGTATATGACTCCTCCCCCTGAACTTTCCCTTGCCCTGTATCTTGTGCTCTCATTGGCTGTAGGTCGTCGCTGATGTCATTTTTAGTCAAGAAGTCACCAACGCTGCATTTATATGATCAAAAATACAGTAAAAACAGTAATATTTTATTACAATTTAATATATTTTAAAATGTAATTTATTCCTGTGATGACAGCTGAATTTTCAGCAGCATTACTCCAGTCTTCTGTGTCACATGATCCTTCAGAAATCATTCTAATATGCTGATTTGATGCTTAAGAAACTTCTTTTGTTTTTATTGTCAATTTTGAAAAAAGTTGTGCTGCTTAACATTTTTGTGGAAACCAGGATACATTTTTTTCAGGATTCTTTGATGTTCAAAGTTCAAAAGAGCAGCGTTTGTTTAAAATATAAATCTTTTGTAACATTATAAATGTCCTTTCTGTAATTTTGATTAATTTAATCAATTCCTTGCTGAATAAAAGTATTTATTTAAAAAAAAAAAAAAAAAAAAAACTTTCTCACCCCAAACTTACTTTTGATTTGAATGACTGTATTGTAAGAGAATATATTGTAAATAGTAAGAGAATGTACAGTATGAACAGTTGGGCCCTATTTTTAGGGCTAGACAGGATTGAGCTTTTTTTAAATCCCAAGTACATTTGCACCCTTCCCCTCTCACACTTCTGAACTGTGTGAAAGCTCTTTAACACATTATAGATGGGAGAATCTAAAAATGAGTGTGTTTCTCAGGTACAGCTCTTATCTTCACAAGTAAAGCAGCAGTTTTTCCTGAAATTCCTGAAAAATAATTGCCACCTGGAGTGACCGTCTAAATGTCAAGTATGATTGTTCCTGTGATTTTATTTTTTTCATTCAGTTATTTAGATTTGAATAGATTTCATTTGAAGAGACAGCTCTTTTTGTTTGAGCATTCAAGGTTTGAGTTTTGGGCAGGACTGGCTGTTTGTAAACTCATAGACAGGAGGTCAGCTTGGAAAACCAGTTTAAAAGCTGTAAATTATTATTATTATTATTTTATAGCTGGTAGTGGCACAGAAATGGTGCACTTCAAATTTAAAACAAACTCAAACTCTTCTCTTTAACTGCTTTAACCAACTGATGAGGGTGATGTTTAAAACTTATTTTGAAGGTAGTTAACATTTCCTTAGAAAAGGTGTCAGCTTGTAAAGGATGAAGAAAGGTTTTATATATTGGATTTCAAATCTGAATTATGGCCAATTACTGTATGTACTCAGGAATAACTATTTTGTGCTTTCAAACAATTAATCATAATTAATTGCATCCAAAATAAAAGTTTGTGTTTACATTAATATATGTGTGTACTGTGTATATTTATTATGTATATATAAATACACACACATGCATGTGTATATATTTAACAAAATATAATTATATATAAAATATTTATATATAATATAAATTGTATATAAATATATGTTTACATGTATTTATATATACATAATAAATATACCAAAGTAAAAAAAAAAGTATTTTGGATAAGATTAATTGTTTGACAGCACTAGTTTTTCATGCATAGTAGTTAATATTAAAATTGATGCTGAATTTTAATATTGTTGTCTCAAAAGCTCTTTAAATTCAACATGATGTTAATAAAAATTAAATGAATGAGATTGTGTTTATATGAGTGAAATAAGTTATTCTTGCAGTACAGGTCATGTTAAACATTGAAATATCTGTCTTATTCTCACGCGTGACAGAGTGTGGATTTGGGTGCAGTATGAATCGCTCACTTGTACTTGTTCTGTAATGATTGTAAGCTCTCATAATGGACTAATTCAATCTGCCAGAACCTGGCACAATGAGCTCTCTTTCTCAAATGTGCTTTATAATCTAACATTAGAAAAGGGATTGTGAACAAGCAGTTTCCAGTGCTGCATTTCATTACTGCTGCCAATGTGTTATTGTCCATTTTATATCAGTCCATTTTATATCATTAAAGAGACACTTGCTAAAAATACGAGATAATACTTACTAAATGGAAATGGAAATGTTGGGACATTTTTTTAGTTTGAATAAAATTAAAACTAAAAGACCTTCAAATCACATGAGCCAATATTTTATTCACAATAGAACATAGATAACATAAATGTTTAAACGGTGAAATTTTACAATTTTATGCACAAAATTAGCTCATTTCAAATTTGATGCCTGCTACAGGTCTTAAAATAGTTGGGACGGGGGCATGTTTACCATGGTGTAGCATCTCCTCTTCTTTTCAAAACAGTTTTAAGACATCTGGGCATCGAGGTTATGAGTTTCTGGAGTTTTGGTGTTGGAATTCTTGCCTGATATTTCCAGCTGATGAAGAGTTTGTGGTTGTCTTTGACCTATTTTTCGTTTAATGATGCGCGAAATGTTCTCTCTAGGTGAAAGATCTGGACTGCAGGCCGGCCAATTCATCACTCCATGTTGTTGTAATAGCTGCAGTATATGGTTTTGCGTTGTCCTGCTGAAATACACAAGGCCTTCCCTGAAATAGACATCGTCTGCAGGGAAGCATATGTTGCTCTAAAACCTTTATATATCTTTCAGCATTCATAGTGCCTTCCAAAACATGCAAGCTGCCCATACCGTATGTACTTATGTACTTATGCACCCCCATACCATCAGAGATGCTGGCTTTTGAACTGAATGCTGATAACACGCTGGAAGGTGCCACGGAGGACACGGTGTCCATGATTTCCAACAAGAATGTAAAATTTGGACTTGTCTGACCTTAGAACAGAGATTTCTCCAGTTTCTCTGAATCTTTTGATGTTATGCACTGTACATGATGAGATTTGCAATTTGACGTTGAGGAACATTGTTTTCCACAATCTTTTTCCACACTCTTTCACAGATTGGAGAGCTAATCATGTTACAGACCTGATATCAATTAACTTAATTAGTTGCTAGATGTTCTCCCAGCTGAATATTTTCAAAATTTCTTTCTTTTTCAGCCATTTGTTGCCCCCGTACCAACTTTTTTGAGACCTGCAGCAGGCATCAATTTTGAAATGAGCTCATTTAGTGGATAAAAGTGTAACATTTCTCCTTTTAAACATTTATGTCTATGTTCTATTGTGAATAAAATATTGGCTTATGTGATTTGAAAGTCTTTTAGTTTTCACTTTATTCAAATTTAAAAAACATCCCAACATTTCCAGAATTCGGGTTGAAGATTCTCTCAGTATATATAATTGCTACTGAGAGAACAATTATTTGCAGAAGGCACTGGTTAGCACTATTCAGATGTGAGGCGGGGGGTCTGTCTGTGCTCTGCGGGGTGTCTGTGAGTCTCACTGGTGCTCCTGATGATTCAGAGAAGGCCAGACCTCAACCAGCCTGACGGGGAATAAACGGCAGCCACATGCACCGTAACCTTTCCCCACGGCTGCGTTTGACACTTTAAAGGCAACTTTTCCATGCATTATCTCTGACATTTACATAGATTAGTCTCACATCACTCTTGGATTAGACAAACCCCCAGCAGTGTGAGTGGCAGAAATTAAAAAATCTCACACAGTCTGAAAAAAAAAAAAAAAGAAAGAAAGAAAGGAATTAACTGCAAATGCTTCAGTTATTTGTTTGTTTGCTTTAATATGTTGATCTAAAGTGATATCCAGTCTATAATCCTAAATACATTTGATGTAACTACACCAATCTACCATAAGGTGGTGCCATATTGCCATTCAAAATTTATACATTTCTCCATTGACCTTGATTAATGTAATCATTATGGGCTGCTGTGGGCATCTGTAAACCTGTCAGGAATCTTTTTTTTTTTAAATGCTTTTCAGTGATTAAACAGTTCCTTGGTTGTTAAAGGACATATTGTCAGTTTCAGACTCCAGTGAGCTAAGAGATTTAAGTGTTTGGTGAGGAATAGGAAACGTGGAGTATTATATCAGATTTGGGCACTAATTGGCCATTCTCAGTGTCCCGAGTAGGCCAGGGAGTGGTAATTCCCCCCCCCCTAACCCACATAGAAGTGCACCAGCGGCCTAAGAGACAGTGAGAGCAATGCAGCCTCAAAATAGACACGGAGAGTTAAATGTGGTTTTCAGGTTATGTTCTCCCTGATTGAAATATGCTGCTGCAGACATGGATGGAGATGGTGAGGTTTGAGCAGGGCTGTTCTGTTTACCCAGTTAAAGTGAGACCTTGTTTTCCTCATTTAAAATGCATTTAGTAAGACTGCACATGTTTTAAAGCAATTACAAAAGCTATTTTGTGCTATATTTTTCATGCTGTGCCAAGCATACAACAAATAAATACACGTTATTATTTTTTTATTTACAGACAGAGGAAGGAAATACACATTCTCTAATTAAAATGTTGAATTTGCTTAAATTGTGGCCAAGTACATGTCCTAAAGTGTCTGAATTTTCCCAATCAACCTGAATTCACCCTATATGTGTATATATATATATATATATAAAAGATAGACAGATATTTGCGTAATGTAAAAACTTAATCTAATCTTTTTTATATCAAAAATGTGAAATTGAACATTTAAATTTAAATTAATATTACCATGAAATACATATATAGGCTATACTTAAGTAAAGTTCATAAGATAGTTTGCTATCTTAACTATCCACAATTATGCATTTTATTATTTATATTAGCATAATTTTTTTCCTGCTGACAGCAAACTTGTCAGAACAGACCCGTGACCCATTTTTGTGTAGCAATTCACAACCCATCAGAATAAAAAGAGCCGTCCAGCGTTGTTGAAAACATGGGTTGCCGAGTTCATTTTGCATTTTGCTATTCTCAGGAAACCATTCATTATGGGCTATTAGGATGTTCGGAGCTCAAAACGGCCACTCTCGCTAAACACACAAACACACACATGTCCTGTTAGCGGTCTATCTAGATTGACTAGCTTCAAACTCTCATTGTGCACATTTTTTTTTTTGGAAAGCCTTATTTTCTCCTGAGGAAGCAGAGTCAAGTTCAAATAGCACATGCAACTGTGCGTTTACAAATGTGACCCGTGACCTGCTTAATGAAGAGGAGAAATGGAGAGAGATACATTACTTCCTAAATAAAGCCGATGCATCTGTGGGTTGGATGAGCATCAGTCAGTTAAATGTGCAGGGGTTAATGGAGTGTGCGTGATGGATGTCAAATCATCATTATCATGTTTTCATTTGGATCAATGCTGGTTGGTTTGTGTTGGTTTTGATTTTCCATGTTGGACCATCCAATGTTGTTTTTGATCAAACTAAAACTTTTAATTAAGTTGAAATAAAATCGTTTTAGATGAAAAACTTAACCTAAATGAAAATTGTTGCCTTAGCAGCTAACTAAATTAAAACAGGTATAAGTTAAAGTATTAAAACTGAAATAAAAATAAATTAATAGCTGAATCGAAATAAACAAACAAAAAAAAACAAAAACTAATAAAAGGGACAAAAGCACCTAGCAAAATTATTAAAACTTAAAGTTAAAATTAAACCTGAAAATATAAAAAAGCTATTTCAAAATATCTATATCAAAAATATAGCAAAAATCTGGGTGGCAGTGCAGAACTAAAAATGGAAATTAATGGAGCCAATCCATAAACATTAAAATACTTACTGTTTCAGTAGTAAAAACAAAAAATAAGCATGTTAACCATTTAAAAAAAAAAAAAAAAAAAATTTCTTGTTAAGTTATATCCAATTTTCCAACTTTGTTGCCCCCTGACAACATAACGCCATAAACCATAAAATGACCATAAAAAGGATGATAATGACTTTACAGCTTAAAATAATACATGTTTTAACAGAAGAATGAATGCAATGCTGCTTTCACATGCTATTGGAAATTATATCGTAAATACTGTACGAGTTTCCTAGTTAAAAATTGGACATGAATGCCCTCTCAAGTCATATTTAGCACTGGAAAGCTTAGTGATAATTTTGATACCCAGGTTCCTGATGGAGTTGGGCAGGCCATAAACTTTAAACATGGCTGAGGGGAGAACAATTGCTGCCGTGAGTGGTGTTCTTTATTAGTTTTTTTCCACAGTAGCTACATTGCCTTGTCTTGTCATTAAAGTAGTGCATATTTACATTTATGGATAACCATTTGAATCATATTGTATGTTTTATACGCATCAAAAACACCGTAAGCAAGCCGATGATCTAAATGTTTAATGTTTATATGGTTGTCAATGAATGGGACGGTAAATATCATTGTGGCTTTAATAAGATTTTCCCAATAAATAGGCAAGAATAAACCTGGTATCCTCCATTATTCCTGTTCTTTCTGACAACAAAGCTCTTGAATGCAATGAGCTCATAATCACAACTTCAGAGGTAGGAAGTAAGACATTTCTGATAACATTAGAAGGCAGCATTAGTGTTTTTATAAAATGGTAAGCTTTACATTTCTGCATTTAAATCCTTCAAAAATTGTGTCTCACCTGGATCCTGGAACAACATTCCTGTCGGAAAATTTAGTCCTATCCCTAAACTTAACCCTACCCATAACTTATCCCTAAAATCAGAGGGAAATGATAGGTTGAAGAAGCACCGGACACTGGTTGTAAGCCTAAACTTCACATAAACTGTAAAACTGTCCCTCAAATCTAATTGGTTAATTGGAATGTCGTTCCAGTATCAACAAAGATGTTGATCCAGGAACGTGTTGTACTTTGCAAAATCACGTTTACAGAGCCAGTCAGGGACAACAGCACATGTGAATATTAGAGCTTGCATGCAATAACAGTTGTAAAAACATACTGTAGTAGGGCCTGTATCACTTTAACAAAAAAACAACAACAAAAAAAAAGAGCATAACACAGACTATGCATCCGTAGCTATTCATAGACAGACAGGGAGCAGGCTATGGAAAATAAGAGCAGGTCAGATATATCTGATTCTGTGCTGATGTGTTGTCTGGGTCCCCACAAACTCATAACTCTGGAATCTGGTCTGTTTCCTGTGCCTAATGAGGTCGCTGTAAATATCCCATGGGCCTCTGTGATTGTGTACAAAATGAGGATCAGGCTGAAGAGATTCTGGATAAGTATAAACCTGCTGCAACAGGTTCACGCCCTTATTCTAAACCTGATGTTCATGCCAGTGGCCATTTATTTAAAAAGTCAATGTGAAATAAAAAGTGATTTCACTGACTGCAGGCTATTGGATAATGTTAACCAGTAGCCTAGTGGTCGGCAACCTTATGGCACATGGAGGGATAATCATTGTTGGGGAAAGTTACTTTTAAAAGTAATACATTACAATATTGCGTTATTCTCTAAAAAAGTTTCTAATTGCGTTACCTGTTTACTTTTAATGGAAAGTAATGCATTACGTTACTTTTGTGTTACCTTTTCTTATCTGGACTGGACTGTTTGCTTAAAATTAAGGAATTTTTCTATTATTTAACATTAATTATTGCAGGTTTTCAAAATATATTCTGAGTTTGCATTTCACCGTTTTTATTAATTTTAATTGAGATGAGTAAATGCATGTTCACATTTAGTCTAGAATAACCATCATGTTCACACGGCGCACACATCACCTCTGTACTCCCGATTTCTCTCAACATGGGGACAGGAGAGCTGTCAGTCAATAAATTTTAAAACTAAGTAACTTGCATTACTTATTTGATAAAGTAACTCCAATATTTTGTGGTAAATATGAAAGTAATCCGTTGCTTTACTAGTTACTTGAAAAAAGTAACTGGTTACTTAACTCGTATTACTTGTAATACGTTACCCCCAACACTGGGGATAATCACATGGTTTGTCAAATATGTGCGCTTAAAACAGGTTAAAATCTCTCACTTTAACTATGAAGAATAATTACCTCAAAATGTATGTCTGTATGCAAGTTTGAGGGACTTTATTTAAACTGAATACATACACTTCTTTAGCTATTGTCACGTGATTATCCCTTTGTGTGTGCCGGTGTTGACACATAGGTTGCTGATCCCTGCAGTAAATAAATATTTAGGCATTGTTTTAGTAAACCTGCATTAAGGTCTTGCTTCATTTAGATATTGAACAGTCACTATTTACGATCCTTTGCATTTCCTAAAATTCTTCTGTTTTACTCGAAAAATGTGTCATTATGGAAGCAAAATTGTTATAATGGGCATTAAAGCTGACTTTAAAGTATTTATAATTTCTTATGAATCTGATTTTAGGTTAATATTATTTGCAATGACAGTATAAAGAGAAAGAGATGGATGTTTAGCTAAAAAAGCTAAATTTATTGTTCATTTTTCTGTTTTATTGCTGATTTGAAATATGGGTAAAAGTTTATTTTAGGGTCTTTTAACTAGTTGCTTATTAGCATGCATATTACTAGAATAATGGCTGTTCATTAGTACTTATTAAGCACATATTAATGCCTTATTCTGCATGACCTTATTCTACATTCTTAACCCTACCCAATACCTAAACTTAACAACTACCTTATTAACTATTAATAAGCAGTAAATTAGGAAATTATTGAGGGAAAAGTCGTAGTTAATAGTTGATATGTGTTCCCTATACTAAAGTGTTATTGAA
Source organism: Elopichthys bambusa (assembly GCA_037101425.1). NCBI lineage: Eukaryota > Metazoa > Chordata > Actinopteri > Cypriniformes > Xenocyprididae > Elopichthys > Elopichthys bambusa. The sequence goes on along the minus strand of CM074454.1, from coordinate 9,951,870 downwards.
AGATACTGACAAACATATTTAGAGATTTCTATCTCAATAGATTTTCACTTAGGAAACAGCAGTCTGAGGGTGCTGCCAAGATGGCCACAGAATGAACTGACTTGCCTTAAAGGGACTTTGGTATGTGTGATAATCTGGTTTCCCGTTAAACAAATTAGAAAAAATGCAAACACTATAACTGTAAGTGATGATAGAGTGATGATTTGGATCCAGACTTTGGCTGAAGGGCAAATGAGTGTGCATGTTCTCTCTCTCTCTCTCTCTGTGTGCGTGTGTGTAAGTGGTATAGCATGTGAAGGCAGCATTAGTTGCTTTATAAAGTGCAGTTATTTGAAAAGCAAACTCATTTAAGGTATTAAGATATTAAGTCTTGTTTTCTTGAAAATGTATCAAAATTAATTGAGTTTAAGCTTAAAACAAAAACAGACGTAATTGAAAGTGAATACAAGATTATTTTTCTGGCCCCAATGGCAGATATTTTTTCTTGTTCTAAGCATAAACTCACTTTATTTTAACCTATTTTAGGTTTTTTAGGTTCTTTATTTTATTTTATTTTTTACAGAAAACATATCTTAATATCTTAAGTCATTTAGCTTCTCAAGCAAATGTATCTTGATTTAAGAATGTTTAGATATCTATACTGGAAAACAAGACTAAAATAATAAGACATTTTTTTCTTCCCCTGAGTGTGGTATGTCCTCATTTAAATAACTAAGTAAACTTGTATGAGTGTGTATGAAAGAGTCAGACTGTGTGTGAGCAGTTTTCAACACCCGGCTAGTGTGAGGTGTCGAGGACTTTCCCACGCGTGTCACAGGTCATTGGAGATTACAGGAGAAGATCTGGCCTCCCACATTTAGAGAGATTGTGAGTGTGGTTGGGTATGCAGTGATGAGTGAATTTCCTATTAGCGGTGCTTGTAAAAGTGTGTGTGAGTATGTTGGAGGTTATGCACACATATTGGGGTCATGTCTTGTTGGAACCTGCTATAATTTTTCTCTTTCTCCTGTTTTTCTTCTTAGCCTCTCCTTCACTGCAAAAAGCAACCAAACGCAGTAATTCAGTCAGAAATGGTTTGCTCTTGTGAACATCAAGCAGGGCAAGGGTTGCAGGGTCACATAGGTCAAGCTCTTCTGTCATGAACTTCACAGCCTCTGTCCCAGATGAGCAACTAAAATTTGGCTTCTACATGCCAATGGCTCCCTGCCAATTCACAGTCAATAAAGAGTCCAGAGGATTGAATCAACTGCACAAATGAACTATTAGCCTAATTAGTCTTTGATTCATTGAACCGAATAGTTTGAAGCTTTGTGTGAGATCATGGTTGTTAAAGAAATTAATTGTTTCACCCCCTTGTAATATTGTGTAATCTATGTAAACTGTAAGCCATTAAGGATTAGTTTGGATATTGTTTCTGTATCTTACACAGGCTATCAAGCTCTTACATCACAGCGTTGTGTTCTAGGTTGCAGAGAAGGTGAGATGCACACAAGTGGAGTGTATTTGTGAAGTCATGAAATGGAATGAAGCTAAATTTAATGAAAAAGTGAAAATTAGAAAGATACTTATCATGTTACATATTTATTTGTCTCCTCCTGGGTTAAGATATTATCATAGCGCACATTCCTCCCAGATCCCAGTTAATGCAAACCAGAAACCAGGTCTGTATCTTCAGGCCACTGACTTAAGTGTTTCTCAGGCTTTTAAAACATATCTGAAGACAGTCTCTTATATAACATTGTGTACCCTGATTGGCATCTCAATTAAGTCCCCCTCAGTACTTCCACAGTTTAAGACTGTTTAGTAATAATTGAGTTTGACCCTTACAGGCTCTGTATGGCACCCAAAATCCTCTGCCAGCTGGCACAACTGTGTCTTTTATAGAAAAAGGCTAAAATGAGAGCACTTATGTAACCAGAGAGACTGGAACGGGGCAGCTATTAAAGATGATAACAGCTCTGATGGGCCAGGTAATAATCTCTTTGACAGTATTATTACAAGCCATCAGTTCCACCCTCAGGTATGTGAGTTAAAGTGAGATATGGTCAGTAGTTATGCATGACTGAATTTATTTGAAAGTTTACAGTCGATAGAATAGAAAATAGAAAATGCTATTTGAAATGCTATATAAAAGTATCATTTTTCAAGCTATGATACATACTGAATAACAGCACTTTGGCCATATTATACAACATGATTCTGAGTGTGCCATTACTTCTATACAACAGTTCAGTAAACAAGTTAACATTTTGTTACATTTTGACACATACGTTGCTCTTGTATTGTGAATGAAAATATTTCCAAACATAGTCCCAGCAGAATCCTTTTGCATCACCTTTGCAAGTGGTGCTTTGTCAGTCCCTGCATTTGAATACGCCTAATTCCTTATTATATTGTAGGTGAAAAGAGTAGCATGTCAAAATTCATAGTATTCATAAAACAGTAGGCAGACAGTACAAAGATGACCTTCTACTTCTGGCAGTATTCTAAAGTGTGCATCTGATGGACACATTAGTATCCCATGAGGCAACGTGAAATGAGTTGTGAATAGAAGTGAAGTCACATGACAATGACAACATGGCAGTTGAAATTTCATTCTACACACATACATACTGTAGAACATCCTTTTTAATCGTTGCAAAGTTTGTTCTTATTTGAAAGTAGTATCTGCACGGTTATACAAATTGGTTGAGGGAATGTTTCAATGAATCCCTCATAAAGAAAGCCACTTTTTTCATTCCCAAATCTTTTGAGTGAATAAATCAGTGTTTTTGAATGAATCAGTTGAGTGAGGCCCACACGAACACAGGATTGACAGCACTTCATAGCGTGTTTTTGCATTTTCATGCGGATGAAACTCACCTTCTAAAAATACCCATGTACGTGTGGACTAGGCCTAAATGATTAAAATACTCACTTATACAAACAGTCGCTTGTCGCTATCTACTAGTGTGACATGTTAAAGATTGAAATACACTACAAGGCTTTTAAAAGAATTTTAAACCCTAGGCATCATACTTTGTAAATGGTTATAGAAAACTATGATTCATACATTAAATGACCAAGGATCACTCACCAAGTCACGTAGAAACGTGCCTCATAGGAGACACTTGACAAATGAAAACAATAGCTCAAAATATCATGTTTGATATCCTCCAACTGGATGAAATCATTGTCGGAAGCTAAAAAATTCTGAATCTGTGCCCATCATACACTACACAATTTTCTGTGAAATTGGTAACTGTGAATAAAATAAGCAGACTGGCTCTGACTTTGGCAACTAGTGTACTTGTATAATACTATTAGTATAATAATATTAGTGTAAGTCAGTGCAAAAGGCATGTAGTGTATTTAGCCTTAACCTGCAGAAAGAGTCACTGGAATATAGCACAGGCAAGCGGATTTATACAAATGTTGAGAAGTCATAAAACAGTCATTGTTTTATCAGCATTTTTGTTTGAGGAAGAGAACTAACTGTTGCATGTGCAGTCCCAAAACGAAATCTGATCAAAAATCTGTTTAGTTATAAGGATATCCTTAATCACTTTAAATATTTTTTGAGTGAAAATTTTAATTAATTTCAGTTAGAGATGAAACTTCATACAACTTGACAATGCCTGAAACTCTCTCTTTTCATCATCTGATGATGCATTTAGTGTTGCCAGGAAAAAGCTGACCAAAATGTACTTCTAAAAAGGTTTTGATCTCAAAAAATGATTTATTGCATCCTTCATTTCCCTTTGGTTATGCAAGCGTCATGTTTTTACCTATTCACTCTGTCATTACTGTTGTTACAGGGCCCTATGGCATCACACCTGGTCTATGCACTGCCCACTCCCCAGGGATTGACCCACATGTGTGCAGCTGGCCTTGTAGAACACCTTGTTTCAGCAGATATTATGTAATACTCTTTGGTTTGAACATATGCACCTGTACATATAGCTCCGCGAACATGTCTTAACTTGCCAGCTCACTTCATACAACGTGTTGGACTAAAATATGACATACTTACAACACAAAGCCTTTTAATGAGAACAGATAAGGAAAGCAGTTAAGCTAATCTGTAAGACTAATGGCGGTTGCTAAAGATAAGCTGAAAATGATCCTTCATGCCATAAACAGATGATCCAAAGATATCTGAGTTGAGACTGGAAACCAGAGCCTAATTTACACAGTTTGACAGATTATTCTGGGGGCTACAGAGGAACTTTTTTTGGATGCTATTTTTTGTTCACGGTTATTTGGCTCATTCACAAATCTAATACACAAATAGCAATTCGATTTATTGTTAGGCTAAATGGTGTGAAGGCCAACCAACATTACCAACAACATTACTTTGCAAGTATTCTTTATTTATTTATTGTAAGTTCAGTTAAGATCATCCAGCTGAGGGTTCAAGAAAGAGCCCCAGCTTTTCGCAGTGGCAGCCCTTTAACCCTGCAGCTTACCACAGTTTGACCCTTAACTTGATTTTGCGTCACATGGTGATGTTGTCAGGGTGGGACACTGGCCTCTTGTTCGCTTTGCCCATTCATTTTGACCTTGGACTGGCAGTATACACATACTTCACTAACACTGCACTGAGATGTGTGTGCGCGCAATCGCTCTGACGTAATACTGACCATGTGCAAGCTTAGGGTGTGGTTATAGCAGAGGATGAGCTGGCCGGAGATTGTCTTTGAAAGGCCAAACATCCTTCCTTCTTCCCTCTTATGATAGCACTACAGGATTTCCTTCTCACCTCTGCGGGACATTGAAAAAGTTGGTGGCTGCCTTCTCCCATTCCTCTGACATCTGGTTTCCTGAATCTCTCATGTTAAATGAGGTGGGAATCCAGTACTAAACCAGTGTCAAAGTACATCATCTACCTAAAGTGGTGTGGATGAACAGGATCTCTGAATGAGGACCTCTCATTTTTCAGTGAATGGCCTTATAATGGTACTTAAGTTCCACTTGCCTAACTAGTTCCATTGTGTTCTAGTATTGCACGGTAAATCTGTATTTAACAAATATTCCATATCACTCTCAGCGCTGTACTGTCTGTTTCTTCTCTAAATATATACTTAAATCAATCTTATTATTTATTTATTTGGTAGGTATACTATAGATAGCTACCTTTTCCGCTGCAGTGTAAAACAAACAAAAATGTAACTCTGACACTTCCTCACAATGTCACTTTATATCTTGCAGTGTTAGTTTAAATCTTGTATTTGCTACATTATATCTCCCAAAATGTAACTTTATATATTACAGTGTGATTTTATTTGTTTATCTTAAATTCAATCTCACAATTACCTTTTTTTATTTTAGACTTTAACAGTCATTATAGCAAAATAAACCCCTTCCAGATCCTGATTTTGCCATAATGACTGGCTTATCCCTTACCTAACCATTTATACAGTAAAAACATATATTGTTTTCACTTTCACGCATTCTTTATAAATAAAAAAAAAATAGAATGCAATTTATAAAAGTGCCATGTTTCACTCCACAGGGACAAAACTTTCATGGGTGGGCTTTTCCCTATAGACTTGGCAGTGTAAAGATGTGTTATTGCGTACTTCATCTTAAGATAAAGAAAGAGTTTGTGGGGCCATTTGTGTCAGCTGTGTGTGAGTAAGCTTGTGCATCTGTGTGTGGCCCCCTGAGTTGTAAAATGTTTTACATTCCACGGATTAAATGGATTAAACTGTGGCGTTAGTCAATGGAGACCTCCATCACACTTTCTCACTCATACTTGCACACAAAATAAGGACTCAGATCAAGCCTCATTCATAACCACTGGGCTCATCTCCAAAAAAGGGAGAGACTCTGATCTAGAGAGCATTTGATTGGACAAAAATCTGTGTAGTGCAGGATAGGTCATCACCATTTTTTTCTACATTTTGCGAAAGAAAGTAAATTTGAAAATGATTTCAGTATGCTTAAAGTGAATTTAGTCAATGTTCAGGAGTATGCTAGGATAAAAATAGCATCAACTCAAAAGGTGCAGTCACATTTGTGGAAGTTCTGTGGAAAAAAAAGGGTCCATTGTTTATTGTCAACAGTGTGGTGATGTATGAAGCATGGTTCACTCAAAAGTCGCTTTCAAAACAAGTAGCTTTCTGTTGGTCAACCTGAATCTGTGTGACCAATTTTTGCCAAAATTTTTCGTCTTCACATGAAATTCCCAATTACCTGTATTCCAATTTAAATGACTGGATTTTGCCTGCAGAAATTTGCATAACAGTGGTAAATGTGACCACCAGTGTTGGTGGTAACGCATTACAAGTAACACGAGTTATGTAATCAGATTACTTTGTTCAAGTAACTACAGTAGTAAAGTAAAGCAGTACTTTTAAATTTACAAATTTAACAAAATATCTGAGTTACTTTTCAAATAAGTAACGCAAGTTACTTTGTTTTCCTATTTTTTGACTGATACCTTTTGTTATTTATTTCACTTTTGGTGTGAAAGGGCCTTTACATATGCCAAAAATACAACTTTTTATTTATTGACTTTATTAAAAAAGAAACAAGTAAGCCCAGCTTTGATGAGAAAATGTAATTCAAAAGTAATGTAAAGCATTACTTTTCATTAAAAGTAACACAACTACAGTCAGTTACTTTTTTAGGCAGCAATACAGTATTGTAATGCATTACTTTTAAAAGCAACTTTAAACTTCAAATTTGAACAGTTTTTAACCTATGGCATCTTTAAAATGGTGCTTATGTTGTGTGAAAAAATAGCACTGTAACAGTCAAACATCTGCCAACATAGAAAAAACTTTTTTTTTTTTTTTAAGGACAGATTGTATGAATGGCCAATAGTCTGGTTGGTTAATATAGCCAAGATGAGCTGTAATGCAACAAAATGTCCATGAATGGAAGCTGCAACCAAGTGTTTTGCTCAATTTTCCTGCACAAATTTATTAACCAGTCACGTGCTAACATTCCTAGCATCACATTCACATAAACCACTGGTTACCTTCTATCAATGTCAAATACAAATGGGACAAAATAATAAGTAAGGGATTAAAGTGGAAAAGCCATATTCTGGCTTTGCTCTGTTGGACAGGATTCTGAGTCCGGTAGTTTTACATCTCTGTGGGAGTCTGTGGCCCGCAGGCTCGCTGCTGCTGATTTTGGCTTCCTGGGAGGTCTGGAAGGTCCGCCTTCACTGCCTTGTGTTCTGGATGGTCACGGCTGGATGGAGGCTTTACTCACTGCAGATTGAGGTACATGAGGCTAATGTGAGCTAATGGAAGGAAGCAAGAAGGGAGTTTTATTTTTAGTGTGTGTGTGTGTGAGATATGGAAATAGGTAGAGGCACGTTGTTTAAGTCAAAGAGGTTTATAATACCTTAAAGAAGCTATCTGTTAGAATCTCAGTGGCTGAGAATGGCTGTACATTTTATTACATACTTTTATTTGCAGTGGTTTTACATTCAGGGTATGTGTTAGGCATATGTTATCGCTATGCTCAGCTGTTTAAAATCTACCATCTTTGCTCATGAAATGCAGTTGTTTTAGATCCAATCATCTGAGCTTTTGTCAGTTCGGTCCACCATTGAATCAAGTCCACCTAGGACCCCAAAGAGATTTGATTGACTTAAAGAACTTTTAGGTACTTAGTTCAATGCCTGATTAGAAATCTTAAGAAAATCGTTTTATGATGTCTAGTTTGTTTTTGTAAACTGTTAATACTACTTTTAATGTCTTTTAACTTATATGTAACACACTGTATAGATTGTGTAGTTAATTATTTGTGAGGTTTTTGAGTATACATTTTGAACATTGCCAGTTAGCCTGTTAGCTAAGCTTGCTAAACTTTACAATGTGTACATTTATGTTTTGTATGGTTTTTGTTGAATCAGGCATTACAAACAGATAATAACATGATTCTTAGACTGGATTGAATTGTTTATGATACTGTAAATGTGATTAATCACCCTGAAGCCACTTGAAAATACGTCACAAGAGTCCCAAGCCATTCACTAGCGATTATCCTGATTTCATGTACTACTTTAGATAGGATCTGAAAAATGGAAGGTTTCAGGACAAAACTCTAAACCTGCTCAGTATCACTGTCAGGGCACGTTGGCTTAAATCCTTTGTCCATGTGTAAAGGCCTAAATTTGGTTCCATGGACCTGATCTTTCCGGCCCAAAGAAAAGCGCTAAACCCTGAACAAACAGAGGTATATCTGCGACCCTTCAGGCTAGTGGAGTTCCGTTTTCTCTGGGTGGCCATTGTCAGAGATCAGTTTACACACACACAGTCTCTCACGCCTGCAGGGAGGAAAATGTCAGTTGCACCTCATTGTTTGTCTAAGCTTATTCCATAGTTTTCAGTGATTTTTGACAAGCCTTTTTTCATAAATGCAAAGAGCATTTTCTTCTCTCAGATTCTGATTAGTTTGAGGGGTAAGCTGATTAAAACCTCCTCTCACCGTTAAACCCGTCAGCTGAAATTGTATTTAGACTCATTTGGCTTTATGCTAAATGTAAAACTCTATCTGCCTTTCAGAATTCCTCTGAGATAAGCTTCAGTATATATACTATATATATAGCTTTATTTTATATACATAACTGACTCACGGGACATATCATTTCTTCATTTAAAATCTACCTGAATGAGGCCTGAGATTCCAGAGAACTGAAATTAGATCCATGTTATGTAAAATCTAATTAGCCTCTAGCCTTTATTACTTTCGTGCATTTCAAGGTTGCCACATGTGAACAACTGTTCGCTTCATTCAAGACTTTCCCAGCCTGACCCACTTTACGAGTATCTCACAGCAAACTTTGCTGTCCCCACACACACTCTGGACTCAGATGTTAGTTTGACCTCGAGGATGAGCAAAGTTGCTCTGATCTTCTTTGATGCGCCTCTATGCGGTGACTTCTAAACTCACACTGACATCGAAACATCATTGTCAGATCTTCTGCACTTTTGAACTGAATGTGCCTTGTGTAATAAGTGGGTCATGGATTTAAAGGTATTGTTTTAATGATTTTGGGAGCTGACAGCTGCTGTATCCTCTGATGCCTGTGTGTGCGCGTGCACAGGGATTTTGGCTTTTACAATTTTTTTAATCACTTTGGAAAATGTTCTTAAAGTATGCCTAAGCTGATTCTGGGCACCAAAATCTTTTCTTTTCTTTTTTTTTTTCCCCTGGTATAGAGGGACAGCTGAATTCCCAAACATCATAGTATTCCCCGACCTCATTTCTTATGCCATTAACTCAAAGGGATAGTTCACCTAAAAATGAAAATTCTGTCATCATTTACTCACCATCAAATTGTTTCAAACCTGTATGAATTTCTTTCTTATGCTGAACACAGTAAGAACAACACACAAATGGGGACATTCATACAGATTTAGAAAAATTTGATGGTGAGTAAATGATGACAGAATTTTCATTTTTGGGTGAACTATCCCTTTGAGTTAATGGCAAAAGAAATGAGGTCGGGGAATACTAAGATGTTTGGGAATTCAGCTGTCCCTCTATACCAGGGAAAAACTGATTTTGGTGCCTAGAATCAGCTTAGGCATACTTTAAGAACATTTTCAATGAATGAATGAATGAATGAATGAATCAACCAACCAACCAACCTCTCAATCAACGAATGAATGAATGAATCAATGAATCAATGAATCAACAAATGAATCAACGAATGAACGGATCAATGAATGAACGAATCAATGAATGAATGAATCAATGAATGAATCCAATCAATCAGTCAACTAATGAATGGATCAATGAATGGATCAATCAATCAATCACGATCGATCGATCGATCGTCTACACACCCCTGTTAAAACAGCTGTTTTTTTTGGTGATGTAAATAATGTAACAAAGGTACATCATATCAGAACCTTTGCACCTTTAATGTAAAAATTACAACCAATGCAATGCCACTTAAAACCAGTGACATTTCAGAGAGAGAAAGGGGGGAAAAAAAATATTATTTTTTTTTTTTACACAATTTTTATATTTGGCTGTGATCAGAATTAACTAATCAAGCTCATGTGAAATAGCTCATGCTTGTGTAAAGTCAGTCTGTCTGTCTATCTATTTTCATAATCAGATGTGTATACATGTGTATACAGCACTCAACTTCTCACATCGCGTCTAGTTAAGACACTGCTTTTAGGTGTGAGATAGTGATTTTACCGTGGTTAAGGAGTGATGTTAGGTGCAACATAATTTTAACAGGAACTTTTCTCAGGCATACTGGTGCATACTGGTAATTTCCAGTTTAGTTCCTCTGTCTGACCAGTCCTGGATTGTGTAACTGATGACTGTTAATGTGTATGTTCCCGGAGCAGGGCTGAGTTATTGTGCTATATATGACCTCCCGTGCTTTTTAACATTTAGCCTGGTAACAGGCAATTTTTTTCCACTAAGAGCAGTATGCGATTTAAGCCACCTGAACAAACTGGACCCATTCAATTAGTGTGTGAGTGCATGTGTGTGCATTTGTGACTGTGAGATGTTTATCTTTGTACGGCTAGTGTACAAGGTTTTTTGTATTAGTCTCTGTCTGCAAATGTTCTCTGAGTAGGATTCTTACAGACAGTGCTCACCATTAACTGTGCTTCTCTCTTTTCTGATTGCCACCCATGAAGAGAAACTCACCTTAGAAGGAAAAGTCTCACTGCCTTCTTCAAACAAACACACACACACACACACACACACACACAAAATCAATCACAGAGAGTTCAGACAGTCTGGGAGTCTCTCTGACACACACATCAGTCATAGTCCTATGTGCTTGTATTGTCAGTTCTCCGCTGCTGGCCTGAAATTTTTGTACATTTTTTAATCATTCATCAAAGCACAAAGAATGATTTTCTTTATTTAAATTACAGAAAATGGTAATGTTCATGATTTATTGTTGTGGTAACCTGTGGCATTGCTTACAATAACAATGAATAAGGAATCTTCTGGGAAGTCTTTTGTTCTCCAACTGTTTAATGTTCAATAGCATGTTGTTTGACCACACAAGCTATTAAATTTCGCTTTCCTTCATTACTCATATACAGTGTCTTAACCAGATGTGATGTGAGAAGTTTCAAATGTTGTTTATCTATTCACAATGAAAGTGTAAATGTTGTTCAGAATGTATTTGGTGTTTAACATGCAAGTTTTGCACAGGAAAACATCACATTCCGAAAATGTTTCAATGTAGTGGTACATAATTGCACATTACGTATATTGGGTAAATGTTACCTTGGAGCAAGTGGAACTCAGATGCGTTGCTTGAGATTAGGGACAAACAAAGACGATGTCAGCAATGTACCAGCTGCTTATTGCTGCTCCTTAGTGACTACGGAATCAAACCATCAGCATTTTAATAAGCAGCACAGATATTTAATTGCATGGTTACCACCTCTCATTACTTCTTGGTTCATTAGATCTGTTTTTATTGATGTTTGTTAAGGCAGGCGTCTCTATTGCTTACTTTTACTTGGGGTTAGTGATTTTTTTTTTTAAACTCATAACTTGTCTGTATAGAGTCATGAATGATACTAATGGCATAATAAAACTAGAGGCTAAAGTTTGTAAACAAACTTTTATGTTGGCTTGAGAAAGCCCGAACCTTGAACCCTAGGAGGAGTAACAGTCAGAAAATTTTGTCTCTAGGATTTCTGAGATAGGATTTCAATATGTTGGCTTTCTCAAGCCAACATGATCACTGTGCTTTACCAACTTACGGTGCAAAGATCCTTGAATATTAATAATCACAAAAATATAATCTTTTACCATTCAGAAGGTAGGGGTCAGTAAGATTTCTTTAATCATATTTAGTTAAGGATGCATTAAATTGATCAAAAGTGACAGTAAAGACTTATTTATGTTAATCTAATATTTATAATGTTACAAAAGGAGTAAAAGAAAGTTCCCACCACAGGGATAAATTACTTTAATCCTTTTTATTTTACTTCTAACAGGTTGGAGCCCTCATTATATATGTATATATTTTCATTTGTGAACACGAATATCTCAGATTTGTGCAGTTTGTTGGGCAGAAGTATACGGTTACTTTTCTAAGCAACTGGACTCACAATTTTTGCCTGGTAGACAATAGCTGCGTCCCAATTCAGAGGCTGCATCCTTCGAAGGCTGCACTCAAAGGTCAAATGTGTTTTTTGAGAGAAAATGGTGAATTATACTTTTGAATGTGAGTATTGTTAGGTTTCAACTTACTCAAATATCTAATGATACAATTAAAAAAAAAAAAAACATTTTAAAGCTGTTCAAATGTTGACATACTGTACCAATATGCGATTTTATAGATGCAAACATTACCGCTCTCTTCAGTGGCACCTGTTACAGTTATTAGGCGACAAGAACAATCCACTGTAGGCCGTCCCTTTTAACAACATTTGGTCTGGCCTTCGAATGATGCAGTCTCTAAATTGGGACACAGCTAATAACATATCCCTACCAAAACACCTTAGCAACTGCATAGCAAAGACCAGGCAACCACCTGAAACAAATATAGTTTGTGTTTTTGCTCACGTCTATAATTTCAAAGTAAAGTTATTCATCATTTGGCCTCATCTTGTTTGCTGGCCTGAGACGTTGGTATTGCATGGCCGATTGTGGCAGTAACGTCAGCTTTTTCACACTGTATAGATGCGCGTTTTATATGGCTCCAAATGCAGTTTCAGGTTTACACGTTCAGCCCGAAGACTTCTGCTCTCTGGCTGCTCAGACAGACGCTCTCTTTCACATGGCCATTCACACGCATTATTCTCGTTGTCTCTGTCTCAGTAACATAGACACGTTCACTCTCTCTCTCACACACGGATACATGCTATTCATTTCGTTCAGCTGATACCTGAGCAGTTGCGACCTCCAACAGTCACTGAGACCTACAGTTGGCTGTCCTGAAATCAACCTCCTACTTCCTCCGTCCTTGTTGCACTCATGGGAATTTTCCCAGTCCGACTCCAGCCACAGAGAGCGGCCTGGCAGATGTAAGATGGGGGTGGGGGAGAAAGCGAGAAACAGACACCACAGCCTCTCACACACTGGAGATAAAGCTTCACCTGCTTGCCCTGGCTTGTGCCTTTCTCTGGTCTCTGGGTGTGGTGGGTGTGCCACAGAGAGACATACCTGACATTCCAATGTGCCTATAAAAAAACAATTGAGGCAAAAATGAGATGGGGATGTTTGGGTTCAGAACTGTTTAGTGATTCCTGGACGGTTTACTCACTGGGGGTGAATAGCAGAGGACTCTTAATGGCTTTTAGCACTAAGCTTAACCCTGGGTGAATAGGTAAAACCCATGGGTTGAGTAATGTTTCACACTCCAGAGCAGGGTTAGGCTCATTTTTGTTGCAGTAAACCCTGAATTGCACACGTTTACAATGTGAAACAATGCAATGCTAAAATGTTATAGAAAAATGTATGAAACAGACAACCAGTCCTAAGCCACCTCAGTGCTCAGTGCTGTTTTCAGTTATTTTAAAAGTAATTTGTGATGTCAAAAATGTTCAGCAGCCATTAAATAAGAGCAAAATAAACAGTATTTCTAACATTATAAATTTGAATGTTGTGTGTGTGATTAATTATACATGTATATAATAATTTATGCATTCAATTTTTTAATTTATATTTGTTCATTTAGCAGATATTTTGAAGAATGTCAGTAATTTTTCCTATACTATGGAAGTCAGTGGGGCCCATTAGCTGTTTGGTTACTCACATGCCCTTTAAATGATATGGTGTGGATCCCTTCATTAATGTAAGTTTTATAAAAAAAATTTTCTTCAGTTGTTTTATTGTTTTCCAGCTGAAAATCGTATTTCTGTTAGCTTAGTATAAACTTTTTGTCTCATATTTTGCAATATAGCTTCAGCTAAGCCTACATGATATTACCCCAGAGCACGTGCATTCAGGGCCCGAACAAGCCCCATCATGACTGATGCAGGCTGGCCTTTGACGCAAGTCTGACCATGAATTGTGTGTGTGGGAGGGCCAGAAGCTCATAGTTCATTAAACCCAAACACAAACCCAATTAAAATCCAGCCGGGCTCAGTCTCAGCAGGACACGGACGCTTTGAATGAAGCCCTTCACTGGCTCTAATGAGGGGAAAACCCTGAATGTGACCTTGAGTTCTGCTCTCAGACACGAGATAGAGATCGTATCGGTTCCTCACGTGAGGCTTCGCGACGATGTTGCTGTAGTGCACTTGAAAACGAGAATGAAGAGCTGTTTGTACAGTCCTTGTTGTTTTGGAAGCCTGTTGGAGTTTGTGTGTTTCTTTGGCAGAGTTTTTCATGATTGCAAGAATGCATGCGTGTGTTTGCATACCTGGAAGTGATTATAGCTATTTAAAATATTAGTTGCAGTTGTTTTGAGTGTGATGCAATGTTATTGAGGATGGAATTGGAAGATAGGCCAAATATTCCTCACACACATCTACTGAATGCACGGTTGATACTAAAATTAGCATTTACATGCATACTGAGTGAATGGCCTACACTTCGTGGCAACTATTAAAGGGATTAGATCACCTAAAAATAAAACCTAATTCACAATATCACTAAATTCTTTGATAGTATATACATAATACTGCCATGAAATAAAGACATAAAAAAGTTTTGGAATGACATAAGGGTAAGTAAATGATGATTTTAGGTGAACTAACTCTTTAAACATGCCAACAAACAGCGTGAAAAGTCCAAATTCACGCTTCTCAGAAACTGGCCAAATGTGTCCAACAACCACAAGGGGTTTGTTTATTTTAACATGAAGGAAATGCATGTGGAACAGGAATTTTTCTTGGCTGTTTGCATGCAAATTTTTAAATTCAGGCATGCTGTACACATACATACTCGTCCCTTTCACCTTTTCTCTCTCTCTCTCTCTTCCCAACACAATCATTCTTTATTACTCAAGACCAGGTGGCAAACTGCTCTAGGTTCAAAAACATTTCAGCTCATTACTAACAAAAACAAACACTCCCCTCACTGCACCCTTTTCTTAAAACTTCTGTTTTCATAATCATTTATTTAGTTAGAAATGGGACCTCGTGGGTTCTGCGTTTCATCAAATGTCCCTTGACTATCCTGCATAAACATCAAGCTGCCAATAGAGGGCACCTGTGTATATTTGATGACCTAATTGTACAAAATTCTGATGTGCCTGTAAGAAAGACTCCTCTGTTTTACTATAATGTTGAATCCAGCATTTTAATGTTTGATTATGTTTGTGCACTAATATTTCACATAGTTTCTTAATGCCAACATATTTCTGTGACCTTTCTTGTTCACTGTGAGG
The DNA here is from genome assembly GCA_037101425.1 of Elopichthys bambusa. Classification (NCBI taxonomy): domain Eukaryota; kingdom Metazoa; phylum Chordata; class Actinopteri; order Cypriniformes; family Xenocyprididae; genus Elopichthys; species Elopichthys bambusa. The sequence goes on along the minus strand of CM074454.1, from coordinate 9,936,590 downwards.
TAATGTAATTTGGAGGCCTCTTTTAAAGTTGACAGCATCTTTCTTTTTCCCCCCCTGTCAATTAAATGTTATTTCATAAACCTCTCAGCATGACCCAACTATGTCTGTCTTCACATGACAAATCACATGACATCATTGGATAAACTGCTTGCTGTCTTGAATGGCATGTGTTGCCTTACAGAGCAATAACATCTTTATCAGCAGTGAAACAATGTAAATGGACTCTTAACATGTGAACATACAGCATGATGCTTGTCCAAATGTTAACCCAGACTGATGCACATAACTCTAATCTCAGATCTGACAGAAACTTTCAACAGTTTGTCACTGGCGGTAGACTTTCCGTGCCCCATTAACCATATGGAGACACTGTAACTCAATAAATACAGTCTTCCTTAAAGGGACAGTACACACACAAATGCTAATTCTGTCATCATTTACTCTCCCTCATGTCCTTACAAACCTGTTTGCATCTTTTTCATTCTAATGTGGAACACAAGATATTCTGAAAAATGTTTCTGTGGTTTTATTACTTTTTTAAAAAAAAATTTTTATGTCCATACAATGAAAGTCAGTGTGGGCTTGGACCCCATTGACTTTCATTGTATAGAGTTAAAAACAACTTAAAATCTTTTGTGTTCATGCCAGTTTGAAAGGACATGAGGGTGATTAAATGATGACAGAACTGACATTTTTGGGTGGACTATTGTCTTAATTTCAACATTTAATACATTATTAAAATCTGAAGTTGCATCTCATATTATTTAATAGTCCAAAGCTAACAAGAATAAACAATGAACCAGCGTTAACCAAAATTAATAAATATTGTAAGAAATTGCTCATTGTTGGTTAATGTTAATGATTAAATTGTTAACTTAAGGAAACATATTGTAAAGTGTTATCAGAAAAGTAACAAGCCACACAATTTGAGGTATCAGTTTAACAAACTTTAAGACATCGATTATTCAGTTTGTTGTAGCCCTGAAATCTCATTCATGCCGTGAAATAACAAATTATGCAAGTGTTCATTCTGAATCTATATCAACACAGTGTTGCAATGGTTATATTAACCCCCCCCCCCCCCCCCCCCCACCACCACAAAAAAAAAAAAAAAAAAAAAAAAAAAAAAAAGAAGAGTGCTTTGGAAGTGAAAAAACGAATGATTTCCCTTTAAACCCTTACAGTATTTATGCTAACATGAAATGGTATGCGACCATTTGGCCAAATTCTGCGTGATGTTTGGGCAGAGTTGGCAGGCATTGATGGACTTTGACCTGCCTGTGAGTTTGTATGCAAAACTGCTATTTGGCTTTTCCTTTAATGGCCAAGTCAGTGGGCACAGACTGTGGAAGTGTTAGCATAACAGCCGAATAAAAATAGCACATGTAGAACAACCACATTCCAATGTTTTGACTTTCGCCCTGTTAGTGGAATTGCGGTTATGCTGGCCTGATGGTCAGGAGATAAAGTGATAAAGTAATACCGATAAAGAAACCGGAGATGAATGTGCAGACATGAAAACATCAGGGATTATTTGTTTTCCATTTTATGCCAGCATAACATAATCAGTCAGGTTCTCATGGTTGCACTCATATCCTTCCTGATTGGTGGAATCGAGTAGAAAAGTTGGAATCTGACTGATGTTTGAAGCAGTAATCAGTTGCTTAATTCAAATCACCTGATGGCCTTTTACCTTTGATTAACATTGTGGCTCACTCTTAGTACTTTTAGTCGTTTTGATACTGTTTGCATACTTTCTAGTTTCATATATTAAAGGAGAACTACTCAGGTGACATCAGACCTTCATGTACTGTAAGTGTTTCTGACTAATGCTAAATGTAACATTTTTACACAAATTGAATGAAAAAGAGAAACATGACTATTTTGTTTTAAAGATGTAAACTGGAAACAGTCAAATTGCTAAGCATAATGAAATTATGTAACATACTGCTGTCTGAAACTGTTTAAGTTAGTTTTAATGCTAGCATAATGTGTATAAAATTACATAAAGATGTTAATACCTAGGGTACTGTGTCAAAACCTTGAAATATCAGATTACATCTGCATTAAAGCCCAGAAAACAACAAAGTAAATGTCAAAGTTATTTTTTTAATGCTGTATTAAGAAAATTGCCAGTACAAAGTACACTGGTATTAAAATTATGTTCTTAATATTTTAACTGAAATTAGACAAAAATAGTTGTTATATACCATTCCAAAGTTTGAGGTCTGTAAGATTTAAAAAAAAAAAAAAAAAGTTTTTTTTAAAGACGTCTTGGTACGCTTTACAATAAGTTTTCTTTTGTTAACATTAGTTAGCTACATTAGTTAACATGAACTAACAATGCACAATAAGTCTACCTAAGTTATTAATCTAAGATCAAAAGTTGTATCTGTTAACATTGATTGCAATGTAAACTAACAGGAGGAACATAAACATTTTCATTAACTAACATTAACAAAGGGTAATAAAGATGCTGTAAGAATGTATACTTTTTTGATCAATTTATCAAAAAGTCAATCCTTTCACAATAAAATAATTGATTTCTATTTAAGAAAACCCACCACATAGTAGATACACCAATTTTTGTGGCTAACATTGCCTGACGTTGCCAGTCATGCAGAAGCAAAGTGTCTTTGATTAGAATCTGTAGAGGCAGATTAAGGAGTGAAGAGTCTGTACAGACTAATGCAGATTCTTTAAGAGTCATGCTCTTCATCCCCTGATGCATCTCACTGAGTTCGGGCACTAGGCCGTTAGACTGACCTACTGATTGGTCACAGAGGAATGTCTGGAATGTGTGTGCTCTCTGATCGCCGCAGGGCAATATATTGGCTTGGGAATCTTAAGTCAACTCCCATACATCCTGAGCTATCTTTAAACGTCTTGGAATTTCGCCCCCCTCTATGTGTCCTCAGACCTGTTTGGAATTCTGAGGCTTTTGCTCCTGTTAGGGTTCAGTATCCATATGTGGACTCTGTGCACTATATGATTGTTTGCATCTTTGATGTCAAGCACCAAGAATGTCGGCCTGCTGTTGTCTTTGACCGATACGGAGCTGTAATATCCATTAGGCATGGCATGGATCGGAACACACCAATGAAATGTTTGCGAATCCAAGACCGCTGAAGAAAACAAAAAAGGGAAAAGAAGGGTGTAGTATGAAAGAGTTTGGGCAGAGACATTGAGTGGGTTTTTCCTTTCATGGTTGCTTGTTTTGGCAGTATTAGTCTTCCTCCAGAAAATGAGAGAGTTGTGCTGGTAAACAGGATCATAATGAGACACTCTTTTTTTACTTTCAATTACATTCTTCCTTACATTGCTCAGAGTCGGTATGCACCTTCATTAGGAGTGTAGACATGAATGAATGTCCATTCTTGCATATCACTGTTCTATTCTTTTTCAAATCTATGGTTAAACCGGAGGAGATTGTTATCATCTAATGCCGTTGAGTGAAAATATTCAGTCTAAAATTCAATCCAAGGTTCTCAGATGTTAGGGAGAAAAGAGGTCTAGTTCAATCAGTCTAACATGAGAACAGTCAGTGACAAATTCAACAAGATTTGATTAGATGGGTTTTATCTAAAATCACATTTTAATGTGCTTTTTTCCCCAAATCTAGATTAACTACTAACCCTCGATTAGGCTAGAGAGATTTGGATTAAATTTAGCCTTAGTAAACTTGTGAAATGCCGGTGCTCAAGATTGCGGCAGGGTCTACAATCTATAATTTGAGGTGGTTCTAAAATATATTTCTCACAGCTCAGAGATAAATTAGACATCTTGCATGTTAGCACAATTATTTTTGCTGATTATCATTCCCACACACCGGGCTAGCTCATTTCACTCCA